>KE464421.1:0-21515 GCA_000387445.2 Pythium aphanidermatum DAOM BR444 | reverse complement strand
CAACCTTCCATCCGATTTCCGGCTTTGATAACAAGCTCGCACGGTAAAATCGGAGGCAGTGGGAGGTCCATGGCAACAAGCTGAATAGCTAAGTGTCGATCAAAAGGAGTTGTATGTATTGTTGCCTATACCTTTATATAAATTCAATCACTCAAAATATAGCAGAAATTAGATACGATCCAAACATGCAAGCCAAAAAGCCAAATCCATACCTTCTTCGTGCGAGCGGAGCATTAACCCATACGGGCGACAACCCTCTTGGAGCAGGTACGTGTGCCCACTCCCCATTAATTAGCTTCCGTCGTTGCACTGTTGCACTGGATGTGCTCGGGAGGCTGTCAACTGCGCACTGAGAGCCACCAGAGAGCCCATAATCGGATGAGAGGCCAAGACAGTTAGTTACCTTTCGCAAGCCAAGATCGTCAGAGAACAATCCAAAGGATATTAACAGTATTTGCACCAATGAAAACTGTATGCGTAGCTTCTCTTGTGTCGTGTCCCGTTGAGAGAACGTCGTCGAAACATCCTCGAATGCCGACGAGGCGCTAGTGAAACATCTTTAGGGCCATACCGGTGTGGCTTATCATCACGTCGCATACTCCAAATTAATCTTCAGGTCCGCAACAACCAACTTCAGGAGCAGTTGCCATCGTTCGTTGTAGCTTGGACGACCCTTTATTACTTCGATCACGAACCGAAGACCAGCGAAAACGTCGCCCATTTGATACGCCAGTGCGTTGACAATCACCATATCTGCAGTTCCCTTTACTTTAAAGGGGAGTCTCCTTAGATCATTATAATCGAGTAAGCTCTGCTCTGCGGCTACATCCTTCAGGAAATCCTTCTGCCTTCGTCTCGATTTCAAGCCATCGCCTAAGTGTTCCTCAACGTATTTCATGTACGCCTTTCGTTGGTCTGGATGCTTCGCTTCTAGTTCGGACCATTGATATCGATGAATCAAGTCGTCGACCACTTCATTGTCGGGAACAACAGAGTATTCAAGACCCAATTGGTCCTTGAGAAGCGTTTCTTCCGAAAGTGGGCACGTTGATATCGAATACTCCAATCGCTTTCGATCACGTTCTTCGAGAGCCTTGCTCACTGACATCTCCACTTGTTCCGCCGTGAGCGCTGTCGTAGCATAGTTGTCGCGGACTACATCGTCCGGAACAACCACGTACAGTTTCGCGTCCTTTGCTCCATAGACCCCAGTGTCGTCTTCGGGTTGCAAACTGGTGGGAACATCCGCAGTATTCGCATCGAACGCTGTCTTGTCGGCGTAGACGAGGAGTTGGGCAGGAGCAACTCCTTTCAAATAGAAGATCAAGAGTCCGATTTGGCATCCCACCGTTACCTAACCATCTCCAGTTAAGGACTCCAAACAGGGCGGCAAAACTTGCGAAAGGGACAATAGAATCTTCAACTCGGGTCGGGAAACTGGACAGACCCGGGCACGCGAGGCCGAACCCGTGACCCACCGACCCGCTGACTCATACTCTCGACCCGACTGTAATAAGACGGCACGGCGCCGTCACTAACGTAAATATCCCAACAGTTTCGCTTGTCAACAGGTGGGCAAGCGATGACCAAGTGCCGCTGCGTCGATAACCGCATGACCTCGTCTAGCATCGACTCATGACGTTTTCGCACGTACGTGTGTAGCATGAGCTCATCATCGGCTTTTAACTTCGGGACAGTAGAAGGTCTGGACGAGTCGAGAATGACTACTACCTGGCTGGTTGTCGGTGTGAGATTTTTCACAACGATACACATCTGCAGTTCGCAGTTCACAGCGTTCATGGGTGGTGGTGTGCTGTCGTGTGGCCATTGCGCACCAGCCAAGATGAACACGTCGGGATGGCGCTCCTGAAACCGAGTCCGCACGAATAGCCCGTCATACTTGGCTCCTCCAACCGGCGTGTTGAAACTGACAGAGTAAGCGACGGTAAGCTCGTGGTCGTCTCTTCTATATGCTTCACATGCGCCGCATTAGCTCTTCTGTTCCTCACAAAACTTCACCTTTTTTAGAGACGTACCCCTTCCTGCGCTTTCTGCATTAACCGTACAATACTGTTGGCAATCGTTCTTTGCGTGTTGATCTGCTTCTGAAGCTGCCCATACTCATGTTGGGCATTGCGCAAGCGCGTTCGCTCGCGAATTGCGACGCCTTTCCAGGCGAGTGTCTCGTGCGTGTACTGATCCACTTGTCAGCCATGATGAGTGCGCCCCATCGGATTTCCCAGTCGTTTGTATTGATCAATCGTGTCTTCTAGTTCTCGTAGTTGCCGGCGTAGTGCTTCGATCTGCTGCTTGGGGCGGGTTTGGCCAGTCGACGCTGCTTCGTCGCCGTTCGTCGGCTGCTTTGCATCCTCGCCACTGCCTTCATTGAGCATCTCTCTCAGCATCTCATCGACGAGTGTGGCATCTCCGTCAAGCGGCGCCAGTCACGGCCCCTCGGTCTCGATCAGTGAGGCGTTCGATAACATGCATCCGGATACTGTGATAGGCAATCGGGGACTGCGGAGCGGAACGTAGACCTGTCGTTGTGCGGTGACTGGGTCAAGCCCGAAAAACTTATTGACACCATTACCCAACCATTTTCGTACAGTAATCCTCCCGCTGCGATTCCGCAATCATTTTGCACTAATATCGTAGGACCTTTTATTGTCAATTCCGCTCAAATTTGCCCAAATGGAACGGTTTGCGATGGTGAAACCAAATCAATACCAGCTATTGATTGGCTAGTAATGCTCTCTTTTTCACCAATCACATGCAAGTTGCAGTCGAAGCAAGGAGGGTGAGCAGAGGAGAAAAGCAGCAACATGCGCATGGCTGCGCTGATGTCTAACTTGGTCCATACGCAGTGAAGGCCTCGTGGTTGTGCGTGCAAGCGAGTAGAAGGGAGCATCACGGGCAGCGCATAAGATCAGTGAGCTAATGAAGTGTATGCTCGTTTCCACGAGAATGACACTGTTACTGCAGAATGGAAAGGCAAATGCCTCACAGTCCCCGTTTGAAAATAATGCTAACGACAAACTTCAATTACGATTTCCGCCGCGAGTTGCCGCTACTGAATCAATGACATCCTGAGGGTTCTTGCCTGGAGCGTGTAGAGAGGCTCATACGTGGGACATTATATCCCGTCGTAATTATGGGAACATTCTCGTACTCGTATTGGTCAACTAGTTACTTTTTGGCTGGATCATCATTCAAATCTGTTCTAATGCGTACCACAAGTCTTCGTAGGACAGCGGATGGAACAGCAGATCAGGAAATCGACAGGAAATCAGATATGGCAGCGAGTTGATCGTCTCGTTGGTTTCCAGCATAATGTAGGACAATTCGTGATGCGGAGTCGTTGATGCTTCTGGAAATGTTGTCATCGCACTCTTTGAAAGAAGCGTCTTGTGTGCACAAAATGGCGTGTGCGTGAGATACAAGCAAGCGTGTCCTTCACGTAAGCATCGCCTCAACATCGGATCGATCCAACGTGGTAAGGAGGAAACATTGGTTGACAATAGATACAAATATTCAAGTGAGCCGGCATCCTTGACGTCCTGGTATGGAAAACTTGCCAGCGAAGATAGTGGGTTCAATGAAAAACTCAGATATTGCACACCTGGAATTTGCAGCGACTCTGTAGGGAATTCAGTGAAGTGGTTGCCGGCGAATGACAACTGATTGGGCTGGAGACGAGCGACTACAGGAGGGAACTTGTCGAATCGGCAGTGCTCGAAGTAGTAAGATGCACCAACGAGCCACTTGGTGTCCAAGTCGTCGGGCAACGTGTCGATATTGGTGACACAAAACTCGATGTCATTAAGTTGTTGAGGGAAATCGCTGGACATGATACCGACAGGAGGAAGGCCATCGCTTGTGACGACTCGGACAAGAAGCAACGATGTGATCGCTGGGTTGTTCGAGTTTGTTAGTGCTGCCTCTTCCCCCCATCTTGAGATTGTTGAGTTGTACAGTTTCAGACCCGCGAGACGGTGGAAACGGCGCAAAGTTATCGGCATATGCAATTCAGAGCAGTGGCGAATCAGCACGCGTGTGACAGTCGTTTCGTCGGCAACCTCCCATAGTGCCGCAATATCGCTCGCATTTCCGGTTGACTCGGTTTGTGAGCAATCCATAACCACCAACGCACACGCAGGCTTCGAAACGAACCAGGGCCGGGCTTGTACGAGGCACTGCAGCGTCAGTGTTGGATTTGTCTCGGCGTATAAATGAAGTGACATTATGAACAAGCCCCAAATAATGAATGCGGCGTGCATCACATGCTGAGCCCGAGTGAGCCAACGATTTCCCTTCGGTGTGGAGTTTCCTGTCGTGAGACTTGATGTCGGTGGGGATACCGTCGTCACTGGTACAAGAGCCGTCGCTGCAAGTAGTGTCGCTAAGTCTGGACCTAAAGGAGTCGAAGCCACTTGAGTTTGTCGTTTTCTATGATTCGCTTTCGACTGTTTGATCATATCTTTTAAGCTCTCAATGCATCCGATGAAACCCGTGGCAAATACAATCCGACTAAGGAGGTCATTCCACGAAGTGACAAGCAAGATTTGAAACTCGTTCATCACGTTTACGAGCCAGACATCGTCGTACCAGTAGTAAGTATCAAAGCCACTCACAGCGTACGAGTAGTCTTGTAGATATGTGAGGAGCAGTGTGACTGGGATACCGATGGAAGACACGAGATCAAGCAGAGCATCACACAACAACATCACTACACGGCGTCGCATGCCGTTGCGCTTCACGAGGATCTGAATGATCGGCGTGGACAAGCAGTTTAGCACCAAGAGCCCGACATAAAACCGATTCAACCACACACGTGGAACGTAATAGCTCATGCGGTACGCCTGATACGATTGCAGCGCCGTCTCCGTGAACTCACGAGCCAGCAAAACCCAGTCAAAGTACGGACTTTCGACTCCAAACAACCCAACGCGACCGTAGAGTTTCTCGTAGAGCATACCAACACTTGACGCGTACTTGGTGACTTGAGAAGCCGTACGGGAGCTCAGCACCGAGTCAAACGGACTCGTGCCACGACCAGCGGCAGTTCGTCTCTCTCGTCTCGCTCGCCTATGCCGCCAATACTCACGATCTTGGATCGGTCCAAACAGCAATTGCCGTCTCCACATCGACCACACAACCATGAGTCCGGCGAGCAGGCCGTGCAGGGCTACAATGAGCAAATGTACAGTCGAGAGGGTCGGATAACTCGAGTTTTTCATCCCCAAGCCATAAAAGTCGAGACACACATCGAGATACGTGCCTCGGATACTGCGGTACACGCGCGCAACGGTCCAAAAGTACGCGATGCACACACCATGAAGCAAGAGGATTCCGAACCACGTAATGCGGAATGTCCAAGGCGAGAGCTCGACAAAGACCTCGTTACTGACTACTTCAGCCGCTGCAGTGGGCGCGACAGCTGCAGCGGATTTGCTGCGTACACCCGACTTCATGGAGACCATACAGTCGGCGGTACACGGAGCTGAGGCAGAGTGAGCGACGCAGCGAGTAAGGAGCTCATGCCTCTCGGCGACCTGGAAATAGTTGGAGAGGGACACGTTCTGTCCTATTTTCGCCGCACCGGAGTCACAGAATCGACCTCACACGTGCCATAGGCAATGATGGCGCCATGCGTATCCAAGAGTCGCATGGGCAGTCATCCAGGCATCTACAGCGGGCCGTTAACGCCCACTGCTTCTGATGTGGTGGTGTGAGACCGAAAAAATCGCGTTAGAAATCCATCTCTACTTCATATCTCTTTTGGAGCGAGGAATGATTTGATGTGCTCTTATGAGCAGTGGTGTAAGGAACGAGGACGTTGCTCGTCTCTCTCCACCAACTCCACAGGCACTTGAGATGCAGTATGGGATGACTGCTGCTCTTGGCTGAATAAATAAGAGGTCTTAGGCGGAACGGTCTTGCGTGGACTCAGTAGCAGGGTGTTGCCCTAAGGTGTGCGAGCTGATGTGCCTGGAGCTCATACTTTTCTGACTTCCATACACTGGGAGCGGCGTGCGTTGGCTTGAGGGCTTCACATCGCGCGAGGATCTCGGCGCGTTGACTCTCCGTCAGTGGCTTGGACATATCGAGCGATCGGCCTTGTGACGGCGTCTCCAAAATCGAGACATACACCCGCGAGCGGCTTGGCTTACGCTCGAGCGTGTGAATGTTGCCCATGGGGAGATCGCTGCTCTGTGGCGTACGACGCAATTCTGCGAATGGCCAAAGCTGTGAACGGAGATCGGTCGTCAGACCCTCTGTCGATTGTATCGGTCCGTCTCGAACAATCGGCGGTGCTCGTGTGGTATAGATGCATTGCCTGACTCCACGAGTTGCAGCTGGATGGTAGGCACTCCCTGAAACGCCTGAGCTGCTCTGCAATGTGCACTAGTGTCGTGTCTCGTTGCGTCATCTTGGAATGTTGCCGTCAAATCATGTGCTGCAAAGACTCAGCCGAGAGTGCTCCACTCCCCAGTTCTGGACCGAACAGTCGTCAGAACATCGGGAGTACGAGCTCTGATCCTGTGCAAGCGCACAAGCTTCCGAACCCAGCGGTCGCCACAACAAATGTGTGATAGCACATTGTGGTATGAGCAGTTGCTCAGTTGAGTGTGATGAATGTGCAGTCGTCAGAACAACTGGTCGTCAGAACAAACGTGTGATAGCATCTTGCGGTAGAGACTTCGCTCAGTTGGGCGTTTAGAATCTGTGGTCGTCAGAACAACTGCAAGAAAACGTCCTGAGTGAGGCTCAGCCTGTGGCTACGAATGGATCACTTGATTGTCGATGAATGTTTGGATGGTTACAGTTCATGCCAATCTAGTTGAACCAATATGCCGGTACTTTTCCAGGGCGATTGATCATGTTATCCTATGCTGTGATAGCACTAAAACTCAGACTCGGACAGCGTGAGTGCAAATCGAACGGTTTGCTTTGTGAAGCAAGCATACATGCGGTTCACTACGACAGGGCTCCCATCAAGAAGATCCAAAATCGCGCTTTCGTCGTGATCGACCGAGACTTGCTGTCTTGAGTCGTTGTCGTCTACCTCTTGGCCAGAGTTGGGACGGTAGTGGTACTCTTCCAAGTATGGCCTTGGACAAATGCAACGGATGATATACTCTCTCTGGACTGGATCTCTCGATTGTGGATTGTGAAGAACTAGCGACGCAACTCGACCGCGAAGGTAATCATCGCGCAATAGCTCCGAGATTGAGTGACGTAGAATGGTAAGCTGCTCGTTCGAGGCTTGCTTATGGGAGATGATCAGGAGAGCATCGACAAACTGTATCGTTTTTCGCGAAATTGGTTGTCCATTCTTGCTGTCATCTGCAAAATAGTGCAACAGTGCACTTGACTGAGACAGCAGCAGTTCAACTTCCTCAAACTTGAGTGTCATCGCACGACAGGCATCTAGTGCCATCTCAAACGCGACTTGAAGTTGAGATTTTACTTTTTCCTGTTCTTCCTTTCGATCGCGACCTGCGGGCAACGCAACTTGAGACTCAGCAAAGGCATCATCCAGCAAAGATACACCACGGGTGCAGAGTGCGCGTAATTCTCCAAGTGCCGATGTTATACTAGAGAATGGATGCTTTTCGACTTGATCGAAGGGCAAACACGCACGCTCAAGCATAACATAGCAGCTGGATATCGCACCCACGAGCATCTGATGGAACATTTCATGAGGCGAGATTGTCTCAAGATAATGATAAAGCTTCTCTGACTCTTCAACCGGATCAAATAATCGCTTCTGCTTACTGACCGGTACTGAGGAACTTGATTCCCACATTTGATGCCACAAGTGAAGTGACGATGATGTAGATTTGTTGGCAGAAGTGCTTCGCATCCTTTCTGACAACATACCCTTGCCCTCGAACCACCACACGTTTCTTCCGTCATGTGGAAGGCTCTCTGTGAACGTTCCTGCACTGAGTGGGTCGACAGGCACCCAATCCTTGGGTGAATACCATCGAATGAAGTCAGCCAGGCAAGATCCAGGATTGGCCGCCTTGAAGGCTTGCATGTCAGAAATGAGAGCTGCGCTCTGAATTTGCTGCCTTAGCGCCGTAGACTCCGTCCCCACGCCTAATCGAGATAGAAGCTCTTGCTGCTGCTTCGCAACATCTTCAGTGAGGGGTACTGCAGTTTGTGTTACCGGCTCCATCATTTGTGCGTTTGTAAGAAGACAAGTCATTCCCTGGATTGGTCGAAGAACGCCAAGAGGGCCGAGCCGCCTCGCTGTGTTGCTACGCTGCCTTCATGGTTTTCAATCGAATCGAAAAATTCGTCATCGCTCGGTGAAGCGTCTTCATCGCCGTCATCATTAAAGTCAAATGCAGTCAGATCCGACATTCGTGTCGTTGCAGCCGCGCTTGCACCAATAATTGGAGACCTCAATTGCGTATCAGTTTTCAAACGAGATGCTTCGTTGTGTTCTCCAGCTTGACGCAGAATACACAAGTTCAACAGCTGGAGTTTCTGATGTAGCAAACATTGTCTGAAGTCGGGGTTCGGAAGATCAACATCAATCGATTCGAGCAAGAACGCTGCATCCAAAGATTGAACAGCAGCATTGACTCCCTGAGAATCTCCCTGACTAGTACTCTGTGCGATCGAGTTAAAACGCAATTAGCGACAGTTGAGCCCTTCGAGCAGTATCCATAACCATCCGTACCAGTAGCGGAATGAGACGCTGTTGGAACCATCGATCTCGTAGAGCTTTCACGAACTCAACCCACAAGAGAGACATCGCATTTACGCCATCTAGACACGTAAGGCGTAAGTTACAAAATGCAGGCCCAATGACTCAAATGAAAACTTACGAAGCTGTCCCATTCTGCACGCAAGCACTGATACAAGCTCACCAACAGGAGCTGTGTGGCTAACTGAAGATTGAATCGATTTGTTCTCGACGAAAGCGGGCTCCTTGGGTGGAGTGTCAAATAGCTCCGAAATTGTCCGCCTGATTTCGTCAATATCTGCCCCTTTCCAGGTCGCAGCGGAGACGAATGACGACGTCAATGATCCAATAGCGTTGCCTAATACAACGGCAGCCCTGGCAGCAGGGATCGAGTCTGGTAGGCGTGAAGCCACGCCGTATGAATCGGTTGATGTCGGCTGGTCGTGAGTGGCGGTATTCGATGACGGTACAGGCGCTGTGATGTTTGGTGCAAGCTCAGAGACTAAAATGTCCCGATTGAGGTCTCGTGCGCGTGCGTACGCCTGGACGAGGTTTGAAATTGTGCGGCTCAGCGGCATTGTCGGTTTTCGTGTAAGATCTTGGAGACTTCGCCGCCAATCGCTCGGCTTCTGATCTTCAAATTGAACGTCAACCATCCACTCCGGAGCAGTCATCGGATCTAATGTTGAATGAACGGCATTGTCGACATATGTCCCCTCTCTCAGATTGGGCCACATAGCCGTCAGCTGAACGGCAGACACAGGATTCAGACTTGTCCCCCAATAGTGGCCATTCTGCGTCGATCGGCCGAAAAGCAAACGGGTCATTCTCTCAGCTTGTGGATCTGTTGAAGGCGCCGTATACCGCCATTCGAGGCATTGTTTTTCTGCTTCTCTAGGATCTTCGTTCTTCCGCCAAGCATATCGAAAAGCTGCCGACACCCAAGAGCCGACACTGAGATCCGAGGCGTCCCCACCTTCAGCCATCCGGCATTTGTCTTCGACATGCGGTGGGAGCTGCAACTTAAGCTGAAAGAAATCCATCAGCCCGCTAATACAGCTTTGGTGTGAGTTGACTTCTGGAATTGAATCTGTCTCGAAGTTGATTGATACGTTGCCAGTGGATCCTGGCACCGCCGTACCGAGCCACGTGCCGCTTGAGATGTTCTGCACAGGCACGAACGCCGGTAACGTACAATTACAACTTAGTAACGCCAAGTGAATGGCCGACATCATCAAATTGGCTTCGTTCGCGTCCATCTCGCCATCAAACGCCGCCGGGACAGTCGCCGTCCCATTGTCAGTGCTTGTACCAACTTGTTCTGCGGCATCATCCACCGCTCCGTCCCGCCCCACGAGTACTGGCTTCGAATTTCGACGCATTGACGTCACATGGTCGTGCATCTTCTTCTCCCGTTCCGATGGTAGAGACGTGCGGGTCACAAGCAAGAACTCGTCCACTCCAAACCATCGCTCAGCGTCCCTTAGAATGGCTGCGGCGGACACCAATCCATCACGCTCCGCCTCATCTTCCATCGCCGATGCCACGCCGACCTCATCTTCCGACATTAAATCCCTTGAGGCGTCTGCGATCGCCAGCATCGTCGGTGTGAAGTGTTCTCGGCCGCTCTGCCACTGTTTGCTATTGCGTTTCTGCTCCTCATTCTCCTTCTTCGCGCCCTCTCTTGCGACAAACAGCGTCAACGCGTACTTAACAATCTCTGAAGGCTTCCCTGCCGTACTGGAGCCGTCGCTTGGGTTCCATTGGGGCTTTTCAAACTCGAGCACTCGCGTGTACGTCGTCGTCGGAGTCAACGGACTGTGCGATGCCTCCAGCGCCTCCACAGACGCGTGGCCTTTCCCTGCGAGGTGCCACGCAATCAGCATTTGCTCGACATCCGACACGAACTGTTCAAGCGCCGTAGCGTTCGTGAAGTCGACGAATTGGCTGCTGGGATCTTCCTCCACCTCCAGCATCTTGACGGTGCGGCGTTCTCCCATGAGGGCTGGGAGAAGAGAGAAAGGTTGAAGATACCGGTATATATCGGTAAAGAAAGGCTAGACTCAGAAGCCCAAAATGGGATGTCGTATACTGCGACTTTGGTACTTGGTATACAGTATACCCATCAGAGTGAACTGATTTGATTCAGTGACATCGGGGTGAAGTGACACTCTGCTTGAAGTGTGAGTTTCTGACGGACCGTCCGGGTTCATGAGAAAAAGGCAGGGAAACGCCTGCCTCATGTCAAGATCCTTAATGTCTGGATGAGTCTTAGACGACAGGGTTGAAGTGGAGCGACGCGGACGTCAAACGGCAAGTCCTTATGACACAGAGCCTTGTCAAAGAGTCTTTGGTGGATGAGTCTTTGACAAGGACTCATCCAGCTTGAGAAATATTCCCATTCGGCTCAGCCTTCACGCAAATTACCGTTGAAACATGGCAAGTGAGCGCCCAATGCACTGAGCAACAGGTGGCTGTATGCATTCCCACTCTCTGCTCCCCAGGTGGCGGTGATGCCCCAAGAGCATAAAGTCCCAGCAGGTATTCATGAGGGTGTACACTGTACATCTCGATGGCGCAAGTTTGGACAAGCACACTGTTGTCATGCTCTCTGTACATACCCGTACACAATCTTTCAGTACATCTAGCATGATCAAGCACTTCAAGTCAATCGTACAGCCGCAGATAAAGCTGCGAGGCAGCCATACAACGCTAGTTTACACAATTAAACAACGCCATGGAGACTGTTTGCATCGCTTGTCTGTCGGTCGCCAACTCGCACGTTCACATGTGGAATGGAGGACTCCTCCTTCACGGAGGCACCACGACGGACGCTGCGTTGCTTGAAGAAGTTTGTTTGGTTTGGCGCCGAAATGTGGTCAAGTTTTCATGGGGCGGAGAAGCCGCCCTGACGCGCCTTGTCGCCCGCATGTGACAGGTGGTCGGCCAAGTGTCACTCACTCGGGAGAGAGAGGACATGTCGACACATCCCACCTGCAATAAGTTATATCATGAAGATCACCATGGGCAACTCTGAGATACAAACACGTGTTTGGCATGGGACGAATCCGCGGTAAACCTTTAGGATCGAATATGACGTGTGTTCTTCGGGGGGAGATGAGATCCCCTTTGCCGCACACAGCCAGTCCACGCAGAAAAGTGTTTGGTGTGAAAACGATGGACTCGTTCTTCCCAAACCTCCGTCTTTTTGTTCGACTGGTGGCTTCAGGCTGGAACAAACCGTGGGTGCTCTCCCCAGTGTTGACGCCCATGTGAAACCCGATGGTGGGGTGGGGTGGCCCCGCCCTTCCTCGTGACACTCTCGGCGGAGCTGAAGCACAAGCACTCGAGCGCACTGCTCATTCTGGCAGGCGCCGTCGTTGCTCGTTTCGTACTGGAGGGCGTGTCTCCCTCCCGATCCGACAGAGTGGACCGGAACCACGATTGTCGTCCGCAGACGCAAGTGAGTTGCGGCACAGTTTGTGTCTCGAGCCGTGTCAGAGTGGACGGCGTCCAGTCTGCGCTCCCCTCCACCCCTTCCTTCTTTTTTCCCTCCTCCACAAAACCCACCCACCGCTGGGAACAGAACCCCAGCGTAATCTGCTCTCCGCCCACTCGCCATGCGGGTCGGCTCGGCGCTCCCCAAGATGGAATCCAAGTCCATGGGCCACAAGCTGCCAGCCAAGGGAGGCGCATCGCACGATGTCGAGGCCGCCACAGCCTACTTCGAGTCGGCGGCGTCGGTGAGCTCAGCTCCGAATGTCGCGCAACGTGGCGGACGCGTCACGGGCAAGCGGTCCTCACGCGATGAGCCCGTCGAGAAGTACGGGTCTCCAGCTGCGCCGTCGACCCCGCATGGACTCGACTTGACGTCGGTGTCCTCGCTCTGTCATGAGCTGCTGGAGCGCAAGCGCATGATGCTCAGTCAAGTCGCGTCGGCAACGTCGGCGAACGATGCGGAACATCACGGTGTGAAGGCGTCCGATGATGACTCAGATTCGGGCATGAAGATGAAATTGGCCGGTCAGGTCAAGGAAGAGCCCCTCACAAAAGAAGACATTCAGAAGCGCAAGGCCCAGCGTCGGCGAGAGCAGGTGCGCGCCGCGTCACGCCGTTGTCGAGACCGCCAAAGGGTACGTGACGCCTCAAGCGATGGCGATCGTGTCGGTTTTCCTTGACGGTGCATGTTGGTACGTGTAGCGAGAAACGGAAGAGCTACGCATGAAGGTGTTCCAGTTGGAAGAGTTCATTTCACACACCTTCCAGACGTATGAAGGCGAGCTACGTCGCCAACGTCAACAGCTCGAGATGGTCCAGCAAGAGAACGATACACTTCGCGCTCGGCTCGCTGTAGCAGAGCGCTCAACGTCTTCTGTTGCTTCGTCTCCTGCGTCGGTTGGCTCAGTGTCCATGTCATCGCATGCGCAATATGCAATCAAGCAAGAGCCTGTCGTCGATCCCCGGACTCCAGGCCTTGTGGATGAAGGCAATCAAGTCATGTGGGACCCGGCTCGGATACAGAATATGCACGCGACAGTCGAGGACTGTAAGCGTGCCATGATTTCGATCATGAAGTCTACAGCCGCTCCAGAGATTCAGCGCCAAGCTTTCGGCTGGAACTTTGACTTCTGGTCACACAACACACAGTACTTTGTCAAGACTCGCAAGTTTTTCCCACGTGTTCGAGCACGAGAGCTGGCTGACCGAAACTTCAATGTTGACTACGTCAAGTACATCGAAACCTTTCCAGAGGTGAAGGAGAAGAAGGTGAGTCTCCGCATTCTAACACGACTAATCAGCAAAACTCATTCGCTATCTCGACACGCAGATCCTTCACCAACTGAGTGACAATGTCAAAATCGTACAAATTGTCAAGGATATGCCAGGAAAGGGCCTCGTTTCATCCTTGTCAGCCTCATTTCTCTCTAGAGATGACCATTTCGAGCGACCGACGGGCGAGCGATGGGTTGTCGGCGTCATCTCCGTGGGCTCCTCCCTAAATTTGCAATTCAGCCACGAAGATGAATGCAACGGCTACGTCTTCGAAGATGCGATGTGTGTCTTAAATGACGGCCGTGAAGTGCATGGCTGTCTAGTTCAGGGAACGGGGCGATACGAAGGAAGAGGGAAGAACTTGCCTGTGTTGATGGAGGAGCTCGCGAAGATCTTTGCGTCTGTGGTGATTCGTTGGGAAGGCCTGTTCATCAACGACTTCATGGTGGAGGATGGTGACGACGCCGTCGCTGAAATCGATGAGCTTGACTTTTGAGGATTGAGATTGAGATGAAGACTTTTTTATAGTAAAATAGGAAGCGTTTACATGTGGCGTGTAAAGTGCTGTCGACTGAGAGGAGCTGAGAATGTTCTCTATGATAAAAATACATACGAATCCATCTCCACAGATACCAAAAGAAAGGAAGAAAGAAACAAGAGGTGAACAAGAATCGAATCTCCCTTTTGTAAGGAGAGATAGAGTAGCAGTGGACTGAAGCAAGCCGTGCCGAAATGCTAGTTTTCTTCCTTTGCTTCTCCAACTTGGCAGTCAGCCGCGGGAAGGATGGACCGGATCCATTTTCGAGACGACCACGATCCGAATTCCAGTCCAGCACGTGGAGGTGCGGGTAGGGGAGTGACGTGTTGAATTTCCGTAAATTCAGTTTATCACGTGACGAACTCTGCGTCTACCACTCTGTCTACTGATTTATCATATTTTCGCGTCGACCCTTTGCTGCACTGAATGAACCTGATTTGAAGAAATTACACTGCTAGCCATGTCCATATGTCGTGAGGGGCTTTTTGTTGTTGGGGGTTCGTGTCGAAACCGGGCGGAGCGGGCCGGTCGGGCCTGGAGTAAATCCGTCGAAGTGAAGAGGGAAACGGTTCCGGCATCTTCGCACCATCGCGATCGTATCGCAGCGCAGCTTTTCGTCGCAACGTAGTCGCGTGGCACCATCACGACAGCCGCGCGTAGGGTGCTTAGCGACCAAATCGAGCGCGCAGGAGCCATTTTGATCCATAGGGAGGTCAGCTTTTCCTGTCGACGTCGGCGGTTGTAGAGAGGAGGGGAGGAGAACACGTTTGGGAACATCTTTTTGTTGGGACCAACCAAGAAAACCTTTTTTGTTCTCAATCGACTCGATAGCAGCGGAAGACGAAGGGGGAGCATCACAACAGCATCGGCGGAATCCCCCACAGAGCAGAAGCCCCCCACATGGCGGACGTGACGCCAAGCAACAACCAAGAGCTACGCAGCGCCGCCGTGCGCAACATCGTAAGTCGCTTCGAGAAGAAGCAGGAGCAGCCACTGGACGCATTGCCGTTCCGCACGGTGCGCAACTTTTTCGAGGGCGAGGAGCGAAGTATCTACGTAACGCAGGAGAAGGAGAAGTACGACGCACTGATGGAGAAGCAGAGACAGGAAGCGCTGCTGAGCAGCCCCAGTCGCGGGCCACGCTCGCGCACGAATAGTAATGCGAGCGTGTCGAGTGTGGGGCGCGTTGAGCGTCGTGAGGCAAACAACAATATGGAAGAACAGGAGCAGGAAAAGGAACTCTCACGACCACAGCGACAGGAAGGAGATCTTGTCAAGGACGAGAAGCACAAGGCGGCTGAGGTTGTAGAGGAGTCGAACCAGGTCGAGGACGCCACCGAGCCGGTTGCGGATGTGGCGGAGATCAAGGATCAGACACCGGCACAGTCTCCGGTGGAGGAAGAAGATGCGGTCTCACCTCCACCACCTCCTCCCTCGACTTGTCCCCCTGATGAGACGGAAGAGAAGGAAGGTTCACGTCTGGTGGAAACCCCAGAGCAGGAAATTAAGAAGCGACCGATTCTCACAACGGAGCGGTCGTTTGTGATGGAGGAAGATCATACGATTGAGACCGAAGACTTGATCGTCGTAGGGGAGCGATTCTCGACAGACGGAGAGGAAGATCGTGATGAGCTTATGTCAATTCTAGAAAACGAGTTGCAAATACCAGAAGAGTTCGAGGCGAAACCGTCACCAGTCCGCCGTCCAAAGCATCGGTCAATCATTCCTGATCACAAGTATAAGAAGCCAGAAAATGTCCCATCCAAGTTGTTTGTTCCTACCGCAGCGTCGCTTGCATCGCGAACTCATAAGAGTCCAGTCGCCGTGAAGAAGCCTCAGCCTTCAGCGAAGTCGGCACCGAAACCTACAGTGTCAACACCAACACCGACCAAGAACCGATACGCAAACGTTCAGAGCAAGGTAAAAGAAATGCTTAATTCGGCCCCTCCTTCTATTCGAAAGGATAGCAATTCATCGGACAATCGGCTGTCGAATATATCGCCTGCATCACGATCATCGGTCACTGCTGCGCGTGGTACTCTAACGGGTCCTGAAAGACGGCACACCACGATCATGCCTGGAACCCGACTGTCGAATGTTTCCCCTGCACCGAGACTGTCGAACGTCTCGCCTGCACGGCGATCAAATATTTCTCCAGCATCCAAGTCGGCTATTGCTGCTGCTCGCAATGACCAGAACGGGCCGGCCTCAGTCGATCGCAGAGCAACTTTGTCGAGCTCAACATCAAGACGAGCATCGAGCTTCCGGACACTGACTGATCTGCACGGAGATGAAGCTCACTCGGACTGGGAAGGACGCCATCGCAACGAACGTCTCAGTTTTGCATCCTCTTCGTCATCTACTGATTCGTCAGACCCATTCGCTCTACAGCTTGACTTTGCAAAGCGAAAGCCGCGATACGATGATGTCAAGCCGCGGTACTTGGATTTCACCAAGGGTAAGAGTCCAGTATTCGCACGTAATCAAGAAGCTCAGATGGAGCGACGAAAGAAGCTAGAGGAGGCAAACGCTGCGAAATCAGCCGAACGCCAAAAGCAGCTGCGAATGGAAATGAAAATGAAGGAGAAGCGAGAAAAGGAAGATTTGGAGGCAGCGGTGCGTCGTGGTGATGAATTACACCAGCTCACACAACTCCTTCGTGAAAAAGAGAAGCAGGAAGAGAAGGATCGCCGGCTGTCCCACATCACCACTCGACGCACACTATCTAGCAATGGAACAGGGACCGAGTCGAGACGCACGCCAACTTCTTCAGTGGGGGCGTCATCCCCTCGCACATCGTTGCTGTCTGAACCAGACTCTGTCCCCTCGGCAGCACTGATCGCCGCGATGAAGGAAGCGATGCATGGCAACAAATTGGCTGATAAACACGAATCTTACGCCGTGTGAATGCGAAGTATGCAAACACATGCCACCATGATTTCAGCATAACGCAAGCAAAGCTGAATCATCTCATCTTATCATTGTTTTCCCTCGGATCGAACTGGAACAAAAGCAGGGAACAAGACCTGACAAGTGCAACGTCAGGATCCAATAGTGTAAAAGTCAACTCTATCGTATCGCAATACAAAACCCTTTTCTTCGTCCCATATCCAAATTTGGTCTCCTCTCAATTGATCTACTACATAACGTGGATCCTAACGCAACGTATCATGCATATACCGGTCCTGTAGCTGGGCGTGACAGTCGTAGTAGATGTGACATCACACTGTGATGCACCCAGAATCACTGAACAGTCGCCGCCTCTTCGTGTCCTTGCACCTGAAACAAGGCTCCAACTTCTCTGGGTAAGTCATATCCTGTGGTTGCCTTGTGTTTGAAGTTGCACGTCACTGAACCCGCCCACTGACCTCAGCCAAATTGTATCAGTACGCCTGCTTACGAATGCGTCTTACCTCAATACCATGGTGAAAAAAAGTGTTCTCCTCGCGCAGACACCCAGCTCCAGTGTGGATTCCCGTGTCGGCCTTGTCCACATGTTGGAATTTTTGATTTTCTGCGCGTGTTCTCTGCTGGGTTCAACTCGCGCTACTTCACAGATCAGATGACACCAGTGTGGCACTCGTCACGAGACGTCGCTGGCGTCCCCCCACTCCACCCCTTCACGCGGAACAGTGTTGTGCTCTCCGCTCCGCTCCCCCACTCATCGTTCATTCACTTTTCAATTCTCTCTTGATCGCTCAAGAGCTTCTTCGATCAACAAGGGCATGAAGATCCTCCGCCACGCCCCTCTCCGAGGGGTGCTCGCCCTCGTCTTTTATGCTTCATCTACGTCTGCTCAACAGGCGTACGATGTTGTCATTGTTGGCACTGGGCCTGGTGGCCTCGTAGCGGCTGAGTACCTCTCACGAGACGCTGGTGTTTCTGTACTTATCCTGGAGGCAGGTCTGCCATCAATGCAAGCTACGGGAGGCAGCGATGTGCCTGGGTACGCTAGTAGCAAGGGATGGACCAAGTTCGATATTCCTGGCGAGTTCGATGGCACAATCTACAATCCAGAGAACGAGAAGTATCGCGTAGACTGGATTAATGGCCCATACATGTGGCTGGGCAAGCTCGTGGGCGGTTGCTCCACTATCAACGCTGCTCTCTACTTCCGCCCACCGGATGCCTACGTTACGAACACCAAGTGGCCTGCGAGTCCGACGCGTGTGGCAGCTTTGCTTGACGAGAATGAGCAGATTCACGGTGCCACCGACGCTCCATCAGCTGACGGGAAGTACTACTTGCAAGAAGCGTACACGATTGTCGCGAACGCGTTCAAGAAACTCGGATATTCCGAGAAAACCATAAATGACCCCGCGGCTCGCAACGCGAAAAGCAAGACGTTCGGTCATGCGCCCTACACGATCAGGGGAGGACTGCGAGATACGCCAGCCAAGGCGTTCTGGAACAAAATGAAGGACCGACCAAACGTGAAGCTCGTCACATCCGCCATGGTCAACTATGTGCGGCAGTGGCAGGGCAAGGCGACTGCCGTCGTCTACAACGGAAATGTGGAAGTTCCGCTAACAGCGCGTGGTGCTGTGATCATGGCTGCGGGTGCTCTAAGCACACCCAAGGTATTAATTCAGAGTGGTGTCGGCCCTCAGGATCAGCTCAACATGCTCAACGGACGAAGTGACTTTCCAGGCGTCAAGGGCAGCTCAGGTGGCGGCTGGGTGATCAATGGTAACGTCGGCAAGAGTTTGTTTGACACAAACGTCGTCTTCGCGTCATTCTCACATCCGGACATGAAATCATTTCAGTACAAGAACAAACCGTCTTGGGCGATCGACCAGTTCATGAACCAAGGCCAGATTGGTGGCTGGGCGAGTCCTGGACCTGTGCTGATCGGCTACGAAAACTACGCCGTCAACGGACGTCAGTATGAGTTCCAAACGACGGTCTTGACCAACGGCTTCGGGAACTTCTATCAGAACAGCAACGCGTTTACGACGTCACTGTATGTGAACAATCCCGAGTCACGCGACTACTCTTCCTTCAGCTCCGATGGGAAATGGAACGCTTTTACCCAAGGCTCAGCGTACCTATCGTCTCCGAATGATCTTGCCGCGATGCAGAACTATGCGCAGCGTGTTGTGGATGCGATGAGAGCCAACGGAGCGACGTTCCTCTCGGCCGCAAATGGCCAAAGCGTTGGGGATTGGGTCAACGCAAACCGCGGCCTCATCACCCATCACTTTGGTGGCTCCTGCTACGCCTCCTCCGACACTGGCGACTCGAAGCGATGCGCCGATGAGAAACTTCGCGTTGTGGGTACCAGTAACATCTTCGTGGGCGATGCAACTGCGATGCGCGATGGCACTGTGAACCCGTACGGCTTTATCATGTACATCGGGCGCGAGGCGGCTGACCAGGTCAAGTCATATCTCGGTTCTACGCCTCCACCAGCGACGTGCTCAATCGAGAATGGCGTCGATTACATTGGCAACGACGTCGGCAACGCACCTGGTGCGAGCGCCGAGGCCTGTTGCACGATTTGTCAGAACCGCCCTGGGTGCGGAGCCTTCTCGTGGACCAACTACAACGGCGGTACTTGCTGGCTCAAGAGTGGGAAGGGTTCTACCAAGGCGGATCCGGCTGTCCGCTCCAGTGTGATCTCCACGACACCAACTCCATCGCCTCCAACACCATCTCCACCTCCTTCTTCTTGTTCCATTGAAGAGAATATTGATTACACGGGCAACGATATTGGTAGTGCCCTGAGCGGCACTGCTGAGGGCTGCTGCTCGATTTGTAAAGCGCGCGATGGTTGCGCAGCGTACACTTGGACCAACTACAATAGCGGTACATGCTGGCTGAAGAGTGCCAAGGGCGCCTCTAGTTCGAAGGCGGGTGCCCGATCGTCAGTCGTCACGGCCACTCCACCGTCGCAATGTTCAACCATTGAGAACAACGTTGACTACTCAGGAAACGATATCGGCAGTGCCTTTAGCCCAACTGCGGATGGTTGCTGCGGTATCTGTGCACAGCGGTCTGGTTGTGGTGCCTACACGTGGACTGATTACAGCGGTGGCACGTGCTGGTTGAAGAGCAGCAAGGGCTCGACAAGCACAAAAACCGGCGCCAAGTCAGCGGTGTACAATGGCGGCGGGAACTCGTGCGTCCTCGTGAACAACACCGACTACTACGGCAATGACATTGGCAGCGCGCCAAGTGCAACCGCCACTGGCTGTTGCTCAATCTGCAAGGGCCGCTCCGGCTGCACGGTGTTCACATGGACAAGTCAGAACGGTGGAACTTGCTGGCTGAAGAGCATCCAAGGCTCCGCTGTGCCCAAGACTGGTGCAGTCTCAGGCAAGGTATGATCGTAAGAACTCGGACAGTGTGCTTACCGCTTTGTTTGCGCATCATAAATCAACAGATCTTGAGAAATAAACCAACACTAAGTAGCACAATGCGTAGAACTCCTTCAGACAGTCTGGTTGTACTGTAGAACGAGTGAGTCCCGAAAAAAAAAGCTCATGGTCGGGATCGTATCTCCTTAAGGGACCCCATTTCCATTTGATGAGCGATATCGAATGGCGCAATTGGATGAGGAGGGAGATCACTGCAACCGCAATCGCCACCAAGGAATCTCATTCCAATCATCAAGAAGTACTTTAACCATCACTCCGAATTCATATCTCGCCTAGAAAGTACACCCACCCAGCATCGATGAGTCCGTTGCCATGCGATTGGTCTTGGTAATCGCCCTGAGGCATATGATTACACGTGTCTCCACGCATACCACAATAACTACTGTCTGCACACTCACCAACTTCCTTCATTGTTACTCGTTACTATAGACACCATCATGCCCGCAACTTCTACTTCAACTACCGTACTCACCAAGCACCGAGCGCTCGTGGTTTTTGACTTTGACTACTCGCTCGTCAACGCCGACTGCGATGTATTCGTGCTACAACAGCTCTGCCCAGAGCTCTTAGCGGAGCTCCTCGCGTCTGTGAAGACACCGCCGCCGTCATGGCCTGCTTTCATTGATGACGCGCTTCGCCAGTTCCATGAGCGCAGACCCGAGCTATCGCGAGAGGATATTATGAAGACAGTGGCCGAGATCCCCGTGCTGCCCATGATGCTCGAGGCGGTGAAGAAGGCTGTAGATGAGCACGGCGCGACCGTGGTGATCATCAGTGATGCCAATACGGTGTTCATCGACAGCATGCTCTCGCACCGCCAGCTCAAGAACTACATCAGTGAAGTGCGCACGAATCCAGCGCACTGGGAGGGTGAGAGCAGTCGCTTACGACTCGAAGCCTATCATGCGCCAAGCGCTAAGCCTCATGGATGCGAGCATTGCCCCAGCAACATGTGCAAAGGTGGGTTCTGTCGGGTTGCTGCGTGGATGGAGGTGGGTGCAAGTGCTAACGACCAGGCGTCTGTAGGTCGCATCCTGGACGAGTTGCGAACCAAGTACCCAAGTGAAAACGTTCTCTACATCGGCGACGGCGTAGGTGACTACTGCCCAAGCACACGCCTCTG
>KE464420.1:0-18814 GCA_000387445.2 Pythium aphanidermatum DAOM BR444 | reverse complement strand
GTGGAACATGATACTAGTGAGATAGCCAACTGGATTGTGACACTTCCTGAACCCTCGAGTTCTGGACAGTTGGGTCAACTCATTCTGAAGTCCAGGCGACTCTCCTCATGCCTCTCCCTCTCTCATAAAGGCTCTCTGGCTGACGTACGCCGCTCTCAACCACCACCATAAGAATACATGTCTGAATCTCCTGCGATCCTGCAAGTACTGTAACGTTAACCCAACCTTTGAGTATGTGTGGTATCGCTTCTACCGCACAGGCTATTGCCAGCCACACGAGCCTTCGCTTGCTGACATCCATCCACCCGAAAGAGAAAGAAAAAAAGAAATTCGAAGGACAGAAGTGGGTGCGTCCCACTCTTCGTAGATTGACGAGGGAGTGTCGTTATCTCAGTAAGCTGTAAAGTCGGTGAGATGAGCATGCATGCGTCACGTCACAGGTAAGCTGGAAGGACGTCCGGCGCCGCCCAGTCACATGTGCCTGGGGTATAGCTCTTGGTGTGGGTGGCCATTTGTGCGATGGTGCAGCACGGGCACATGCATGCGTTCAGCACGTCCAAGCAGCGGTTCCCTGGGATCTTAAAGCGGTGGCGCACACGCCGCCGCGCGATGGCGATTGCGCCAATCATCACCAGCTGCTGAGCAGCGATGAAGACGTACCAGGCGATGCCGGACAGTGGCTCCCTCGCTTGAGAGGACGAGTAGGACTGGGTGCTGTTGGAGGCGCCAATAGGGATGAAGTGCACTGCGAAGCCACTCGCGAAGAGGAGGAGGAACCGTACGAGCGCGTTTTTGTAGGTCGTGAGGCCGAGACGCGTGTAGATCTGGGCGAGTACGACGCATGGGCAACACCACGACATGAGGCAGTTGGGGATGCAGCTATCGCAGCAGCCGAAGAGCCCAGTGCTCCATTCACGCATCGTGAATTGTCCTGTGCGATCTGGAATCGCCTTTGGTTGAAGAGGAATGCCAGACGGGTAGTGAGCTATGGGTTGGAAACCGGGAGGAGGCAGTGATGCTGGGAGAGGTTGTGGAGGAGACCCGTACGGATTCATGGGCACTGCGGTGGGGCACATTACTGGAGCTTGCGGTGCATTGAGAGATATCAACGGCGTCTGGCTCCCGTACACAGGATACGCACCCGCGGAACCTACTGGATACGCGTGTGGTGGCGAGAAGGCATTGCTAGTCAGCGCATTAGCGGCAAACGCGGGGTATGGTTGACCTGGTGCACTGCCATGAGGCTGATACGGTGCAGTCGTGTAGTTTGATCCTGCAGGCGGGTAGTACGCTCCTGGTGCAGGGTATCCTCCTTCAGCATGCGGGTGGAAGCCGCCTCCGCCTCCGGCGCCGGCGTATGATGTAGGTTGATCAGCGTCTTGTGCTTCGAAAGGCGGATACCCGTTGATCGGGTACACCGTTGACATGGGGGCAGTGGTGAGCTACTGCGACTCTATTTCCATGATGTGAACTCACGAGTGAGCAGAGAACGAGGTAGGAAGCTACCCATATTTAGAGATGACCACGCATGTTCTGACCGAAGGCGGAAGGAACCTAGTTCATAAGAAGAGAAATAGTCTAGTTGAATGCTGGAAGAACACTAGGGCCGCCAAAGTCACAATTGCCTGGTCGGTAACTCTTGACGTGTGTCGCCATCTGAGCGATGGCGCAGCACGAGCAGCAGTACGAGATGACGCAGTCGCAGCAGCAACTGCCATCGATTTTGAAGCGCCGGCGGATATGCATGCGTGCCTGCATGACGCTCATGGCAAACACGACCTGGATAAACCCGGCAACACCTGATGTGACGAGCGAAGTCATAGATGAAGAGTTGTCTGTGTAGTAGTAGTTTCCGTTGTCATCGATAGTCCACGTCGGAGTGGAGGCGCTCGAGCTTCCTTGGACAAAGATTCGAGCCACAATAATGATTGCGACCATGATTACAAAGCGGAACAACGCCACGCGATAGCTGCTGATGCCGAGGCGTGCGTAGATTTGTGCTAACGAGACGCACGGGCAGCACCACGACATACAGAAGTTGGGGATACAGCTACTGCAGCAATCGCAGAGGCCGACAGCCCAACGTCCCGTCTCGATGCGGTCTCGCTCTGGCTTCTCTTGCTGAGCGACTGGTTGAGCGATAGGATAGACTGCGACGCCATAGCTGCCAGGCGGAACAGTGGCTGTCGATGTCGCGTACATATGCGCAGCTAGCACGGGGTCGCCGCCAACGTACCCACCCGTGTACACCGGGGCTTGACCTGGAGGCATCACGACGGGCTGCGTCGGGTAGGCTCCATACGAGGGAGGTGGATAGACTGGGACAGACCCGGGCGGTGCTTCGCCATACCCGGTCGGTGCTTCACCATAGCCGCTTGGAGCTCCGTTGAATGTCTGGATCGGTGCACCCCCGTAGATCGGAGCACCTGCGTAACCTGGGGCTGGAGCCGAACCAGGGGGCGGGTAGTATGTTGGATACGAAACCCCTGGGTAGCCTGGAGGTGGTGCATTGCCTGGGTAGCCTGGAGGTGGTGCTTGGGCATACCCGCCAGGATGTACTGACCCGGGGTTCATGTACGACATCGGCGAGAGAAACTGATCACTGACATCAAGTGCAGACGCACCAATTCAGAATAAGAACCTCCATATCATCAGAAAGGAAGGTTTCGACGTGATGCAGATGCGAGGACGCGGGGACAAGCGATGGAAGATAGCTAGAAAATCGCACTGCAACCGAATTGAGATCGCCAGCGTGTACCACGTGGCTTCGTCCGTATTCTCTCGACATCACATCGCTCGTCGAAGCCTCAATGATCAGTCTTTGAGCACTAATGACCTTACTCATGCACTTCCACATGGACAGCGCGTAATAGCTACTGACAGAACCGAATTCTTAGGAATAGAAGCGATTATTGAATAAATAGAGAGAAAGCTAGTAAAGTGGCTTATCAGGTTCAGACGAATGGAGGGAGCATATCTGGAGGATCGAACGAGCACTGTCCGGGCTGTAGCTTTTGACGTGTGTTGCCATCTGCGCGATGCTGCACGGGAAGCAGAAAACGCCAGCAATGAAGTCGTAGAGACATCCGCCCGGAATCTTAAACCGCGCGCGCATCCGCCAACGAAGGCCTACAACATGGCTGGCGTAGACGAAGATCGGGAAGATAAGAATGAAATTGACGGCAAATGGAGGGCCTTCATCGTCGAATCTGAAGTGTCTGAACATGATCTCGAACGCGACGCGAGACATAACTGGGAAGACCAGGGTGACGACCAACTGACCGATAATCCCTTTGTAGACCCCGTAGCCTACGCGCGAGTAGATCTGAGCTATCGAGACACATGGGCAGACGAAGGACATGAACGCGTTCGGAACGCAGTGCTGGGAGCAATCAAATAGCCCGACTTCCCATTCCCCGTACTTGATTTGGTTCGCTGGGTCTGTGTTTGTCGGCGGCTGAGCTCCTCCATAGGCTGCAGGATTTATTGGCTGAATGAGTCCCGTGAACTGCGCCATGTTGATAGCCCGAGCTTGTAGTTGTGCCTGCTGCTCAGGTGGTAGTCCAACCATGATCATCGGCGTCGCTCTCCCCTCGTCGCCACATGCGTAGCCCGGCATCGGCAGATAAGTCACCGCCATTGGCATACCTCCTGCTGGCACACTACCATAGGGTGCTGTGTAAACTGGCATCGCCACTGGAGCTTGAGTCTGGTAGACGCCAGGCATCGGCTGGGCGTACGCTGTCGCAGGAGGGATATACCCCGGAGGTAAGGAGCCGTAGGCATTTCCTGAGAAGCGCTTGTCCATGTCCAGAGTCGACATGTAGCGAGGTGGTGAGAAGATTCTCAAGTAAGAGACTTCAGTCTCACACGAGCTCTTCGGATAAGAACTGTTGTGCAGAGTGATGGTCAGCTTCAAGTATCGTCTAGCAGAGGGTTTCTCTTTTGTTTTGACAGGATCGCACTTAAACGAATAAGGAAGGCAGCAGGAAAATTGTCGGGCCGGAAAATGGACACGAGGATGCATGAAGGGGCGACCATGAGGGTGTATATATAGCGAGCGATGTTTGCGACGATCCAGGCGGAGATCAGAGGCGCGGATACGGCGAGGGAGTGGTGGCGTCGTCAGCGAAGATTCTGGGCGTGGGGGGAGGAGATTTGATAGCTCGCTCGAGTGGAAACATGGCGCGGAAGCCGGCAGGTTTCCGTTGGTCTCCACTGGTCTTCGCATCCATGCTATGGTCTCTCCAATCGATCCACGACGTAAATGGCGCCTCAGCGGCACCTGAGTCAGTTGCAAGTGCGTGGTACGCGTCGACACGATGCAATGAGCTGTCGACGACCGAAATCTGCCACGATTATGAGCGATGCAAAGCCACCCATCGGTGTGCGCGTGGAGATGAAGGTAAGAGCCACGTAGATGGGTGATGCGATTGAATAAGGTAATGCAGAGTTGCGTATCTTAGACTACTCGATCCGGCACGCGCGGCATGAGAGCTTCACGAGGCAGTTCGCCGGCGGAAACCGCACAGCAATTCCGCTGATGAATGACTTTGAGGACTGGAAGTCGGGCACTTTGGGATGGAGAATGCAGCACGACAATGTAACGCGGAGCTTCACCCACGTGTCATTTGGTTGGGACACGTTTGACTTCACGGTTATTGGATCGCTGGAACTGTCCGACGGGTATTTAGTGTTTGATACCGACAAGGCTTTGATGTGGGGCGATGTGACACTTCAAGGCGTCTTCGCTCAGACTCAAAGTGGTGGCACGAAGGTCGCTGTATTCAATTTTATGACGGTCTACCTGGGCAAGGATGTTATGGTGCGGTTCGTCGGCTCCAACGCCATCAGTATCATGAGTCGGAGCAGCATGATCATCGACACGACTATGCAGGTTCGACCTGGGACGCTCGGAGGGTTTCCTGGCGGTGGTTTTGTTGGGACCGGGTCGATGAACAACAATCGCAATGGACCGGGAAGTTCTAGTGTTCGTGTATATGTGAAAACGTTGTCGACTTACGCGACTCACATACCAGAGGTGCAAGAGATTGAGACATCGGCTGCTCCTGGACAAAAGATTCAAGGATATTTTATTGTATTCTACGAAGGGCTCTCATCACACAAGATATCATACGACGCAACAGCTTATGACTTGCAAAAGCACCTGGAAACTGCATTCCCGGATATTGGAGACCTCCGGGTCGAACGAGATGACACAAAAGTGCAAGTTCCAGAGATAAGCCGACTGTGGCGTATTACGTTTTTGACAGCGGTAGGTAATGTCGAACAGTTAGGGGTGGAGAGTTACCTCACCGGTCTCGGATCCAAGGTTGAGTGTCGCACAATCAGTGAGGGTAATCAGTTGGGTGGCACGTTTCAACTCTCATTCTATGGACGGCGGACAAGAAGTATTCCTTATGATGTATCAGCACCATCTCTTCGGGTACGTCTTATTGAAGACTTTCCGTTTCTCATTGATGCCCGAGTTACTCGCACCGATGCCGATGCAAATTGCCAACAAGGATCCACATTAGCGGATCAGCGTGCTGGAAACTCTATCGTAATAACCACTTCTGATGAACTGTACCAGAGCAGTGAATGGTTTGTGCCAAATGAACGCCTTACACATGAAGCTACCGACAGTGTTCGGAACTATGCTGACAAATTATGCTCTGGAGGACGCGGTGGAGCTGGTGGTTTTGTTTGGAAGATTCAGTTATGGACTACAAAGGGTAATCGAGTGGCTACAAGCCCATCCGCACAAGAATATGGTATCGCTGATGCCGCCGAGCCCCTAATTGTCGATGGTTCCAAGTTACTTGGTTCAGGTGCGACAGCGGATGTTGTCGATTCGCGTCATTTCTCGCTTGCATTTGGTGGCGCGGGCGGATCATATGCAGCTCGTGGTGGTGGTAGTTACACGAAGATGTTCCGCACCGATGCGACGTACTCGTCTCCATATGGCACGGATGGCGTTCGTGACTTACTTGGCGGAAGTGGTGGCGCTGGTGGAGGACATGAACCGATCGATCTCTTTCCATTGGTTCAGCCAACTTTGGGTGGGGCAGGTGGTGGCGTCATGCATTTGCGGGCAGTCAACGATATCCTCATTGGGGCAAATGGCAAGATCACAGTCAAAGGAGGTCATGGGGCTTCGGGTTATACGGCTGCTGGAGGTGGGTCGGGAGGCTCGATACTCATTGAGAGTTCTGGAACAATATCCCACCACGGTATCGTCGAAGCGGTTGGTGGCCATGGAGGATCAAGCTCATCGCCCGATCTGTCTGGAGGAGGAGGAAGTGGCGGGCGGATAGGTGTGTACGCCCAGTCGTTTTCAACTTGGAAAAGTGGAGCGCTCCTCGTTAGTGGTGGAGCTTCCCAAGACCCAACACGAGCAGGTGGTCGTGGCTCCACATATATTAAAGTGCTCACAAATATTGGATTCCGCGTTGATCCGAGCATTGGTGCGGCAGGGACCTCAAAGTCGTTGCTCTTAGCCGGGGCGGAGGATTATTCCACAGGAAGCAATGGCATTCTGGGAACGGAGGCGCATCAGTTCGTACGGAACGGGCCTCGCTTCGTGTTTAACCGAGCAAATCAGCCAGAGCGCATATCCTACTTTGTCATGTATGACCGACTGATGGAAGGAAAGGGGACAGTGAACCGCGGATCCATCTTCGGGATTCACAATCAAGTGTCAGGATCATTGAGAGGAGACAACAAGAACAGCTTTATGATCGCCGTTGCCATTGTGAATGGGGCATTCGCTCACGAATCAAATACATACCAACTACCACGTCGAATCTTCCAGAGAAAGATACAACGTCGAAGATGGTACAAGATTGATATTTTCTTGAACTGGTACCGATACACATATAGTATTCAATTGAACGACGTACTGAAAGTTCAAAATGCGCCTTTCAGGGGTAAGGACGTTGGATCAATCAGCCTCAGCAACTACCATCCGATGTCAACGTGGTGGGATGAAATCTACGTCGGAATGAACTTCATGAAGGATTTCAAGTGTCCACAGCTCCGACAGAAGACACCCAAAGATGAAAGTGGGAATGGGAACGGTGCTATCGTCGTAAACAAACGTGTCCTACGGAAGTTGTGGTCAGATAGTGTTCGAGGTCCGCCTACATCCTACCACCCGATGGTCAAGCATGAGAGTCACATCTCAGAACGAGAAATCTACCAGCACGACAATGGAGGTTTACTTCCTTTTGACGGTGCACCACATAGAGCATTCTTCAACGATGTTCGAGAACGTGAAACTGAGATCGCAGATGGGACAGGCGAGCACGACGTCAATTCGGAGGAGGAGATTGTGCCGCTAGCTGAAATGTTGACTCTCGAGGGAGTAGTCCAGGATGGATCGATTGTTCAACCACTTGAGACCGGCTACGATTACGACGTCCTCGCGTCAGAAGACACATCCGGTGCCATACAGCCCCACGGGCCAACAACTTATTGGTATTCAGAAGTCTTCAATGCGACAACCGGGTTCGGAGCTGTTGGTGCGTGCTCAACGCTGGACTATTTAGAGTGGAGGAATGAAGGAATTATGCTCCACTTCACCAACCTATCCAAGCCCAATGGCGATCGAAATGAAATCGATGCATTGCTCGCAGATCGCCCAAAGGTTTTGTACAACAAAAGAACAAAGCAGTTTGTGATGTGGATGCACGTTGACAATGCCACCAACACCATGGGTTTGACTGGGGTTGCAAAAAGTGATTTCCCCAATGGTCCATTCCAGTTTGTCCGAAGCTTTTATCCTGATGCTCCTCTTGAATCTCCTGGAGGGCAGAGTATCAATGAAACTCATGACCAGACAGTAGCAGTGATTGAATCAAATGACCCGAGTTCAGATGACCGAGCATTTCTTATTCGCACATTCTTCAAAACCGTCGAGTACTGGCTTCCACGACCAGTGATGGACCCGCTGTGGGAGAGTGTTCACGATGCGGAGGGCAAAACGCAATTTGGACTTAGTTATCATAGGGCGTTTTACCACGAAGGCTACGACAATCCGAATGACATTTATTTGCAGCGATGGAGGATGGAAGATCTGGCCTGGGAAGTGAAATGCTGTGAGTCGACAAACCCTACCAACTGCTCATCATACAAGCAAGTTCCAGATGATCCGACTAAGATCTGCCCCGATGGCATGGAGAAGGAGGAGATTCTAGGCCAATCGCAAATGAGCACGGGGAGGCACATCAAATCGAGATACAAAGACCCGCTCGATGACGAAAACAACTATTTCATACCGCACGCAGTGCCTTTACACACATCCTGGGGTTTTCAGGTATTCAATGTGAAGACCTGGCGAGGAAATTACTTCGATTCACTGAGCACGAACATTACCAGATTCATTTTTCACCGATTTGCCGGAGAGCGACGGCGATTGCAAATCGAGTCTGATACACGTGTTCAGTATCAGTTTCCGAATGAAGAGGAGTCACTGTCGACAATCTGGACGAATGATACTGAGATCATGGATATGCTTCTCGGAACGCTTGGCGTACCCATCAGTGCTGAGATCGAGAGTAAGTACTCTTCCTACGATCTCGCAGAAATCGATCTCAACGGAGACGGTAAAATCACTGCGCATGAGATCTCGACCCTAAAGAACTCAAAGATTGCCTCGAAGCTCAGCGAACAACTTTTCAACTCTCTCACAACAGATTTTGAGACGATGAAATGGAACCAAATTGCGTTGTTGGACCCGGACGGAAATGGTGAGATCACATACAATGAGTTCGAAGACTGGGTTGGCTCGGACCCGAATTTGATGTTCGATCAGTATGACCTTGACAAGAGCGGGTACCTCGATGAGAACGAGCTCGCGCGTTTGCTGTGGTATCGCCAGCTGCCTCGATTAGACTCGGCCATTATACTATTGGATCCATCTTTCGATGGGCGGGTGTACTACCCACGCTTTCGAGATCAACTCAGAGCTGCCCCTGAGTACATGTTTGATGCGTACGACTTCGACGCATCCGAAACTCTGACACAGAACGAGATTGACTTGATGATTAAGGACCTTGGTGCTTTTGCTAAGCGAGGTATCGTCGAAGGTCTGAAGACAGGTGGTAGTATAAAAAAAGCTGACTACATATCCTGGTTGAGTGCGACCACGAGCCTTCTTGGTGACTCGAGGAACAAGCTTAAGATCGACAATGCCGTGCATGGAACTCGACCAGATAGCCTCACTGGGCCACTCCATGTCGTGGAGCGGCGGCGCACTAAATACGTCGCCATTAGCCAGCTCTCCGAAGATTTCATGTCGACTGAGGGACTTCTGAAGGAGGTCGAAGGAGACTTTGAAGGGCGGGAGGCACTGATCAACTACTTTGCCTTTGCCGAAGATCTGTTCGGACTTCGAGACGAGGATATTCAAGTGTCGATTCCAGAGATCGAGCGTCCAGGAGTAAAGCCTTATCGACTATTTCTTTCTCCACAAGAATTGGGTGATCGTGCGTCTTACTGGAATGGACGACATTGGGAGGGTCGACCATCCGCGCCTTCCATGTTCACGTATGGAAAACAATGTCTCCAGTATGCTGGCGTTGAACCTTCTGATTCCGGTTGTCTCCCGTGCCTCACCCGTTCGCCATTCGTAACCCCAGCCTACGAAGAATTTCAATCTCGTGCGCGTTCTGATCTGCACTGCCAGTCCTACAAAGAGCTTGACGCGTACATCAAGGAGTTCGATCAGCAAGTCTCGATTCAGCTGCAGTATCAGCAACAGTCCGTCTTTGGCCCACAGGGCCTTCAACCACACATGTCACCATGCTACAATCAATCTCAGTTCTTCCCTTGTGATGTGCACAAGGTTGTGGACGGAAACATTGCCGACAGCTTGCGGAACCCCTCCGCCCGTGCAACTGAATGGAATCTTGCCTGGGAGGACCACCCCAATAATCTCGGATCCTCTGAGAAGATTCGTGCAGATGGCTCTCAGCCGCTCTCTCGCGGTCCGAGCTTCATCGAGCGCTTCCCCAAACGCGATCGTGAGCCATTGGCAAACGTTCAAGTCGACGTTAGCATCACCATGCAGCCCGACCAGTTCGCTGACATCCTCGGTGGTGGTCAATAAGTAACCTACTGAAACAACCAACATTTACAACAATCTCCCAATAACTTATTGTGTCTACTCGAACCAAAAAAGGGGACTACCGGTATCACCGGTATGGATCTCCAGTTCTGGGAGAGAGATTGCACCTCGTTTTTAGGTTTAAGTGTGGGTTTCCTTTTGGCGCGAGCATCCCCGTTTTGAAAGTTGCCTTTGGCGTCCCCCACACAAGTGCGAGACGAGGGGAAAGCGCGGGGGAGACATGGACTCGGACAGCGACGTACGAGGCTCAGGAGCAAGAGGGAGTGAGGGGATATGAAGGGACTTACATGGGGCGTCTGCATGTGCAGGTATGGGAGCCAGAAAGCCATAAGCCGGCGCCGGCGGCCAAGAAAAAGCCAACGGCAACTAAGGCGAAGAAGCCAGCGGCTCCGAAGAAAACAGCAACCAAGAAGGCGCCAGCCGCGAAGAAACCGGCAGCCAAGAAGAAGAAGAAGAGCGCGTATTCGGATGAGAAAGACGACGAGGAGGACGACGATATCTCGATGGAGGATGATGAGGATGTGGTCATGGAGACGACGCCGAGCAAGGGACAGAAGCAGTCGATTGAGCAAATCTACCAGAAGAAAACCCAACTGGAGCATATTCTGCTGCGTCCAGATACGTACAGTATGTTCCACAAGCAGTGTGCAATGGAGAGGGGATGAAGCGACTAACTGGAGATGTGGAGTGCAGTCGGATCGATTGAACCCATTACGCAGAGCATGTGGGTTTTCGACGACAAGTCGAAGAAAATGGACTTCCGCAAGATCACATACGTAGGATCCATTTGCACTCGAGGCGTTTGACGATTGATGACTGACGAGTGCACTCGATTGTAGACGCCTGGTTTGTACAAGATCTTTGACGAGATTATTGTCAACGCTTGTGACAACAAGCAGCGCGATCGCACAATGGACACATTGCGTGTCCATATTGATGTTGAGAAGGGTGAGATTTCGGTCTGGAATAACGGCAAGGGTATTCCGGTGGCTATGCACAAGGAACATAAAGTTTACGTCCCCGAACTCATCTTCGGCCACTTGCTCACCGGTAGTAACTTCGATGACAACAAGAAGAAGACCGTTGGTGGTAGAAATGGTTACGGCGCGAAGCTGGCCAATATCTTCTCGACTGAGTTTATTGTCGAAACTGCTGATGCCAGCACAAAACAGCGCTACAAGCAAGTCTTCTCGAACAACATGAGCAACAAGGGCACCCCAACGATAACGCCTTGGTCCAAGAAAGATTTCACTTGCATCACCTTCAAGCCTGACCTTGAGCGCTTCAAGATGACCCAGCTTGACGACGATATCGTATCCCTCTTCAAGAAGCGCGTGTACGATGTTGCTGGTGTCACTGACAAGTCATTGAAGGTTTACCTGAACGATGAGCAAGTGACCATCAAGTCATTCATTGACTATGTTGACATGTACAAATTGACGAACAAAAGTGGTGCGAAGACTGGCGATGATGACGCCGAAGGAGAGGTCTCTGGTGGTGCCAGTGGTGGGGGTGGTAACGATACCCCTGTTATTTTCGACACACCAGATGACCGCTGGCAAGTTGGCGTGGGGCTGAGTGATGATGGATTCCAGCAGATTAGTTTCGTCAACGGAATCTGTACAACGAAGGGTGGTCAGCATGTCAACTACATCGCTGATCAGATCGTTAACAAGCTAGTCTCTGTTCTGAAGAAGAAAAACAAAGGTGAGGCTGTGAAGCCTAACTACATCAAGAATCACATGACTGTGTACGTCAGTGCCCTCATCGATAACCCTGCCTTTGACTCGCAAACGAAGGAGACGTTGACGACCAGACCACCAGCCTTCGGCTCCACGTACACCTTGAGTGAGAAGTTTCTCAAGCAAATCGAAAAGAGTGGAATGGTTGAGCGTATCCTCTCGTTTGCCCAATACAAGCAGACTGCAGAGCTGCGTAGAAAAGGTGGAGGTGGTGCGAAGAAATCGAAGCTAACAGGTATCTCGAAACTTGATGATGCTAACTTCGCAGGAACCGCAAAGGGCCAAAACTGCACACTCATTTTGACTGAAGGAGATTCAGCCAAATCGTTGGCAATCAGTGGCCTGGCCGTTGTTGGACGCGATTACTATGGTGTCTTCCCTCTGAAGGGTAAACTTTTGAATGTCCGCGAAGCAAGCCACTCGCAAATCCTGAAGAATGAAGAAATCCAAAATCTCGTGAAGATTATGGGCCTCAAATATGGCCACAAATACGACTCGACGAAGGGTTTGCGCTACGGTCACCTGATGATCATGGCAGATCAAGATCATGATGGTAGTCATATCAAGGGTCTCGTGATCAACTTCATCCATCACTTCTGGCCTTCATTGCTTGAAATTGAAGGCTTCCTTCAAGAGTTCATCACTCCAATTGTGAAATGCAGCAAAGGACACACCAAGAAGGTGTTCTACACAATGCCTGAATACGAAGCATGGCGAGAAGCGAATAATCAGGGGCGAGGTTGGAAAATCAAGTACTACAAAGGTCTCGGTACAAGTACTGCACAGGAGGCGAAAGAGTACTTCTCCGATTTGCAGACGCATCAAATCGGTTTTGTGTACAACGGAGCCGCCGACGGTGATTCCATTGACATGGCTTTTTCAAAAAAGCGTGTTGAAGAGCGCAAGGATTGGTTGCGTGGTCTTGAGGCGGGTACTCACGTAGACTACGATGTCGAAGAGATGGCCTACACGGAGTAAGGTTATATTTATTGGCTGAAGTGATTACCGCATGCTAATATCCGTGTCGTAGGTTCGTGAACAAAGAACTCATCCTGTTCTCAATGGCCGACAACTTGCGTTCGATTCCCAGTGTCGTCGATGGTTTCAAGCCTTCTCAGCGTAAGGTTCTCTTCAGTTGCTTTAAGCGAAATCTTAAGGTCTGTCAGTCGTGATCAGATCATGTGCCAACGGTATGCTCACTGATTGGTTTATTGGTTATTACCCGCAGGTTGAAATCAAGGTTGCGCAACTTGCTGGTTACGTGTCGGAGCACTCCGCGTACCACCACGGTGAAGCCAGTTTACAGGGAACGATTGTCAATATGGCCCAAGACTTCGTTGGCAGCAACAACATTCATCTCCTTTCTCCAAACGGTCAATTTGGTACGCGTATCTTGGGCGGTAAGGATGCTGCCTCAGCACGTTATATCTTCACAAACCTGGAGGCTCTTGCACGCCGCATTTTCGATACACTCGACAATGATAATTTGAAATACCTCGACGAAGATGGACAGTCCATTGAGCCGGAGTGGTACGTTCCGATCATCCCTATGGTGCTCGTCAATGGCAGCGAGGGCATCGGCACAGGCTGGTCGAGTTCTATTCCAAACTACAACCCACTAGATATCATTCGTAACATCCGTCACAAGATTCGAAATGAAGATATGGAGCCGTTGGCTCCTTGGTACCGAGGATTTAAGGGCTCAATTGTCGAAAAGAGCACCGGCAAGAGCACTGATACTTTCCTGGTTCAAGGACTGTACGAGATTCCCGACGAGAGCACTCTTGTTATTACGGAACTTCCGGTGAAGACGTGGACTCACTCTTACAAGCAATTCCTTGAGACCCTCCTTGAGAACAATACGATCAAGGATTTCAAGGAGAATCACACGGATACGACTGTGTTGTTCACGATCACCTTGGCACCCGAAACACTTCGCGACATCGCTAGTGCACCTGGGGGCATCATGAAGAAGTTCAAGCTGGAAACGTCAATCTCGACCTCTAACATGCACCTCTTCGACACACAAGGACACATTAAGAAGTATGAAACACCGTTGGAGATACTTGACGAGTTCTTCGAAGTCCGTCTCGAGTACTATGTGCGACGAAAGGCATCGATGCTTGCGAAGCTTGCTGAGCAAGTAAAAATCTTGTCTAACAAGGCCCGTTTCATTCTAGCCGTCGTAAACGGCAAACTCGTGATCAGCAACCGTAAGAAGGATGATCTGCTTCGCCAATTAGCTAAGGACGGCTATGATCAGGTTATCACCTCTGGGGCGAATAAGAAGTCCTCCACGGTTGAAGAGGAAGATGGATCTGACGATGAGGAGGGAAGCGAGTCAAGCACCCCGACGGCGAAGGGATATGACTACTTGCTGTCCATGAAGCTGCTTAGTCTGACGAAAGAGAAAGTGGAGCAGCTTCAGGCTGAACTGAAAGCACGCGAAGATGAGTTTGCCACTCTTGAAGCTACTCCAGTTGAAGATTTGTGGCTGTCTGATTTGGACAAGCTGGAACTGCTCATCAACGAGACTGAAGAGGAGCGTGAGAAGGTAGCAACCTCGGTCCCAGCCAAAAAGAAGGGTGGAGCTCGCCGTCGAGCTGCTCCGGTAAAGCGAGCAACGAAAAAGAGGAAGAGTAGTGATGAAGAGAGCGACTCTGAATACGAGGCAGCTGCTAAGCCGAAACTTAAGCAGCGTGTGGACAATTCCAAGGCAGTCGTGAAGACAACGTCGAAAACGAGCGTAAAGAAGGAGACTGCCAAGACCGATAAACCGATCTCTGCATTCTTCTCCAAGAAAGAACCCGAAGTGGTGAAGAAAGAAGAAAAGCGAGACGATTTGGAGGTGATGTCTCTTGCTGAACGCCTTGCCCGTCGAGTCCAAGTAACACCAAAGAAAGAGAAGCCGAAACCAGCTCCTCGACCCCGTAAACCAATCTCTATGGTTAATCTGGCGAGCTCAGACGATGAAGGTAAAGGGGACGCTATCGAATCTGACGACGACGTTTTTGCGATGAGTTTCGGAAAAAAATCTGCTTCAAAGGCCTCAAAGCCTACAGTTACGAAAAAAATCTCAAGCACTGTCACTGATGCCTCAACTGAGTCACCAACAAAGCCAAAGGGTACGTTCACTATGAAACTGGGATATCGACCATTTTTAACTCTCACGTGCCTCCTCTACCAGCTGCTCTGAAGAGAAAAGATAAGACTCCACAGAAGGCTGCTCCATGTAAGTTGGAATGCATGTACATATCACGGAGCGTGGACTCACGTAATCTCTTCTTCAGCATCTCCTCCCAGCAAGAAGCAGAAAAAGACGGTTGCCGATGGTAGTGAGGATGAGGAGCCTATGGCTCCACGTCGAGGAGGACGAGTTCGACAGCAAATTGTGTACAATGAGATCTCAAGTGAAGATGAGGTTGAGCTGGATGAAGACGAAGACGACGATGACGTCGTCATTGTCTCGAGCACCAAGGCCAAGCCTAAGGCCAAGCCGAAATCAAGAAAGAAGATCGAATCAGAAGATGAAGATGAGGAAAGTGATTTCTCTCAAGTCGACGACGAAAGTGATGACGAGTAATTTCATGGCAGTGATACAGTACATGGACTAACAAACTTTACAACGGGGAATTCGTGTTTAATGAGTGCATTGACCGTGAAAGTTGAACTGATTGCTCTTACGCGTATCTAAGGATGTTTTCGTCCATTCAGCTCAAGTTGCTTCAGTCGCGACGGGTCGACTTCACGAATCAAAGCCCGCGCGAGAGCAACGAGAGGATCAACAAGAACCACACCTTCGAAGACGGCAGCCGCGCCAAACGCGAACGGGATTTCGGTGCATCCCAAGATGATGACGTCCGCGCCAGCGGCAATCAATTGACGTGCGTACTTATGGAAGTTGTCAATACAACGTGGCTGAATGATGGGCGCGTTGCTTTTGATCCCCCACTCCGGATTGAGGATTGTGTCTTGGAGCTCGCGTTGGGTGTCGTCATCAACCTCCAGGACATTGTAGCCCAGCGGTTCAAGAAGTTCATTGAAGAGTCTGGCGGCGCGAGTACCATCCGTGCACATGACACCAATGTTTCGTCCGGACGGTGCGACTTCGACCAAGAACCGCACTGTTTCCTGCAGTAAGTTCAGGCACTTGACGTTCTTGGCGCTTTGACCCGACTCATTAATGTTGGCGAGGCGACGGAACTCGTTCCAAATAGGCTCGACATGGAAAGTGATGCACGCGACGCCAGCCACAAGTGGCACGTTCGCAGCCTGCGCCGTCGTCTTCATCATTTCGAACGTGCGCGCCATTCCACATGCAGGGTTTTCGATCGTGACGACCGAAGACGACGATGCCGCCTTCTTGTGCTGCATCAAGAAATCGACACGCGACGAAATGCCGGCTGAGCGGGAAAAATGACAGACATTCAGATGCCCCTGGTCGACTCCACGACTGTCTGTGTGCTGGAGGATGGTCTGGTGCAGCAAGATGCCCGCCGCCGGGCCCGCGCCGCCACAGATGCCGATCATCGCTCAATGCTAGAGGCGGAAGATGGAGAATGCCAGCGTGCCATCAGGTGTTGTGTGCGGTGCGTCAGAGGCTTGACGTCATCACAAAGGGCGTGTTCTTATTCTGGAGTTTAGCTTCAAATTGCTAAGACTTCAGTGATTGGCTGAAAGAAAAAGCAGGTAAATTCAGATTGGCTCTGATTGGTGGGGGCCGTTGTAGGTACAGTGGAGACAACGTCTTGATGTGGCCCAATCACCTCTGTGAGTTGTGCTGCGCTGTCAACATGGAGGATGAGCAATGAACAGGTCCCACGATAGCCCAGCAGAGCTGTACTGTATGCAAAATCTACATGCAGCGCGGTTGGGCATTGTAAAAGGACACTCATCTATCGTGCATGGCGGAATTATGAGAGATTCCACGACAGTTGGAGAGGATGTACAAGTGGTCACGACAGCGACATATATTCACGTGTGAGTTGGAACACAAGGAGCTTCAGACGACGCAGACTGCATCGGGAACTTAGTAGTAGTTATCCTCGTTGTCGTCGTCGCTCGCCTTCTCTTCCTTGACTTTGCACTTGCTTGGACGAAGGTTGGGCTTCTCGTCCGCATCCGGAGCACTCGACGACGAGGAATTCGAACCCGCAGCAGAAGACGCCGGCGATTCCGACGGTGGCGCAGACGACGATCCAGCGTCCGATCCCGATGCCGCTGCATCGGAGTCGCAAGTCGTGGCAGTTCGAGGGATATCAGTCCATGCATTGATGGTCTTGTCAGCAGGCTCGGCGCCTGTCCAAGTGCAGCATGGGTCTCCAAACGCCTGACCCATCGTGATCTTCGTGCCCGGGTACAGCTTCTTGCAGAAAGCGGCATCCCACTTGCCGCCATTCTTCGAGAACATGGTGCCAAATTCGGTGTGGCCCTTTCCTTTGTGGCCGATCTCCTTGCCGCCCAACTCGAAGTCTTTGAAGAGCTCACCGTTTGGCAGCGCATCAAGGTACTTCGGGTACGCGTCCGCCGATTCGATTGACAGCATGGCAGCAACGGCCGACACGGCGAGCACAACAGGAACCTTCATGATAACTTCACAGCGACGTCTCGGTTAATAGGCAAATCGCGAACTGAGAGACCGAGCAGCCTCAAGCAGGACAGTTGTCACGCGGCGTGCAGCAGCCAGTCCAAGCGTGCTGGTGATACGGAAGCCCCCATGACTCCAGCTGTTGGCGGAGACCGGCTCGGTGGGTTGGAGACTTTGTCAAGGTGTGCGTACGAAAGTATGGATAAATCCCTCACCAAGTGACGACCCGTGCTGCGTGTCTCGAGGACTTCTACACGGACTGCACCACGCATGGTCACGCATCAGCGAAACGGAGCTTTCGTACACGACAGAGGGTATCGAGAAACACCACGATCACGATGCGGGCCGGCGATGAGACGGAGACTAAACAACGTTGGCATTTTGGTGGTGAGTTCCTGACAATTGCTACATCAAATGATGAGGAAACGCATTGAAATCAGAAAATAGCAAAAAAAGACTCGCACCGGATACTAATTACGCGAATGCACTTGAGATGCATTTCCACCGACGAGATCAGGAAGAGGAGACCGTCGCTCGTCAGAGTCGCCGGGCGCGCCATGCTTCAGCAGCGGCAGTGCGATGGGTTCTTCCTTCTGGTGTACGGCGATGGAGAGCACGGCCCGGCCGTGCTGCTGGACGCAAGCTCGTCGTGCAGGCCGTCAAAGCACGGTTGGGCATCCCAACCGAGTAGATCGAAGAGACCAAGGAGGCAGACTTGTTTGACTGACTGGCAAAGTTGGCGTCTATTGTGTTACACGAATGGCAGACTCGTTTGAGGCGAGCGAAGCCGCTCTAGGTCGAGTTTGTCGTGTTCGAAGCCGAGTCTTCCAGCGACTCCGCGCTGTGTCACCATGTCCGAGGCACCAGCTGCGTCCGTGACCAACCGCAACAACTCTGTGCCGCCTTCCTCCGCCGCTGAGCTCTACTTCGAAGTAGTGTGTTTTTTTCGTCTCTCGTTGACTGTATTACTGGTTCTGCTTGTTATGATCAGAAGTGGAAGGTTCGTATTCTAAGGTGTCTCTTATTGGATTTATTACTAAACTAAAGTAGTTCATTATTGAGGGCATCAAGTTTCACAGGGACACCGCGTGACCGGCGCCTCACAGAGTCATTGCCGAACTTTTCCTCGACATGAAGAACGACCAGCAGAAGCGTCTCGCACAGCTTGTGCGTGACTTGGAAACGAAGAAGAGTTTGTGCTGCGTTCGTGACTACCGTGGGATCACTCTTGACGACCTCAATCAGTAAGTGGCGAAGCACGGTCCTCTTGCCAACCCTGTTTTCGGTGGACAACCTGCTTTCTTCATCGACGAAGGTCACTTCACGCCATATCGAATGGTTGTGTATGGTAATCAA
>KE464419.1:0-21666 GCA_000387445.2 Pythium aphanidermatum DAOM BR444 | reverse complement strand
CATGGCTTCCAGCGTGGTCTTCACGCAGTTGCCGGTGCTTCAGTTGAAGTTGTGGGACGCGTTCGGTTTGACAGCGCCGTGTGGCCGTTCAACACCGTTTGACGCCTTCTCGTTCTGGCGTTCTGATCCGACCCATGAAGGTTAGAACCCCAGTCGCGAAGCGTCGCATCCTTCGAAGCCGCGGCTCATTGGATCGCACTGCACGCATCGACTGAGCTTCTGTCCGTGACGCGCCGTCGTTTGCGGTGGTGCTTCGGCGCTAAAGCTACCGTACACGGTTGTACTGTATCGTACAGTAGTGAGATGACCGGTCCTGTCGTGCAGATGGCTCTGCGCGTTGTCATCGCTTCCAGTTCTGTTCTCTGCTTGGATCTGCCATCTTGTATGTATGCAAGTGTGCACAAGTGATGAGCGTGTTCAATGTGTGCCGGTGCGTGAAAGGAGAGCCGTGACGTCGCCAGTGTCACAGACTTGGGCTCGCGTCGTCAGCGATGGTCTGTGACTGGTGCCACAATTGCGGTGCGAGATGGAAGAATGCTCCTCGTCAATTCGCGACTGGGGACCCATCCCAACGCCAGCTGAAGAACCGAGAGGAGGTCTGATAAAGTTTTGATAATGCAGAGTTGGAATCCACCGACATGTATCAGTGGCTGCGTCGATCGAAGTCTTCCGTTCTCGACAACCACTTGTTTCATTCATGAGCCCTATCCAACGCAATTTTGTCTGGTCTGGTGTAGCGGTGCCTGTCACCAATGACGCCAGTGTCTCCATTGCATGCACTGGCCGATGGCCAAAGTTGAAGCGTCAGTGCATACTGGCGTACAGTGGCCTCGGCATTCAAGACGCTGCGAGCCTGCAGCTGGGGATGGAGCACCTGGTTGTTGATTGTAATACAGACTGAGTGTCGCATCGGAAGTACTCGACGCTGCAGTTCTTCTCGAATTGATGCACGAGCTTTTCAGCCCTTCCGATTACCTCGCTCTCACGCAGGCGCATCCACATAAACACCAACGACTCGGCTTCAGCACTGCGCACCTCCTACACTTGCTCACACCGCAAGAATAAAAGAATATGCACAAGGCATCCTCGCCCACCACATCCAGATCTCATACCATGCTGTGTCCACAAGCTTCATACACTGTCAGGTTGCCAAGTCCTCGTACTTTCAGCACTTGCCGATTCCTACGATGTCGATAATCTCGGCAGACATCGTGCCTGTGCCATCCCATCAGCGGTCATTGGACTCTGGCAATCACCTGCGTGCGTGCTGTTCGACTTCCCACGCGGCCTGTTTTTCGAACTGCTGGTCCGGATGGTTCTGAAATGGCGTCTCGACTGCGAGTGTAGCCATCTAATAAGGAGCTGAGCTCCTCAACTTCAGCCCTAATCGCCGCCGCGTTTCGCTGGTGCAGCCCAGAGCAAATCGGCCGCCGACTCTGTGGCTCTCTCCATCTCTCTCTCTCTCTTGCTCTCTCGTCCTATAGCATGCGCTTTCAGGCTCTCTCTGGATGGAGTTCTTCCTGGCGAATGTCAAATCTCTGGACTTTCATGGCATGTATCAGGCAGTTTCTTGGTCACAGTCATTTGACATAGAAATCCTGAAGATGCAATACATCCCAGTCATTTCCTGAAATGTACGTTTCGCGCTTTCGCTAACATCCCCTCTCTTCACCCTCAGGGACAGTCGCTCGTGTGCCGCTTTTCTTCCATTTCAACGGCTGCAATCTTCAGTTTTGTTTCCCAAATGGTGTCAGATTCTTCAGCATCGGGTCTTGTGCTTCCTCACTGACTGGTGGAGAGGAGAAATCCAGGCTCTTCAATGCGGGTGCTTGGCGTTGAAAGCGAAACGCAGCACGTGACGTCGCCTGCGTCATGGGTCTCGGTTCGCGACTGCCGCTTGCGACTGATCCGAGTCTCTACTGAAGCTGCGCCGACGCTAAGGTCTCATCTCCTCCCTGTCGCTTGGTGCTCCGATGTTGAAGGCGCTGCTCATGAAAGTGGAAATTTCAGAATCGGGTCAGGGTGCAGATGTCGCCTCGCCTATGAAGTCATGTGCTGTATACAAATTCCTAGTTCCTTACTCCAGATGGCATACTTAGCTGGAATCTAGGTCACGCGCCCCGCTGTCAAAGGTGCTTGGATCGGAATTGTCGATTTCGACAAATCGCAGGAGCAATCATTGCGGCTCTCACGGCGCCGCTCCACATGGCTGCGTCTCCGCCACACGTGGCCACTGTGGCGAGCATGGGGCGACGTCACTCTGCGTCCGGTTATGCAGAAGCGGCGCACCGGTACCGGCGGCTCGCTGGCTGGCTCATGCTCACACTTGACAATTTGCCGCGACACGCGCAGGAAGCCTCGTGCCGGTTGCACGTACACGCAGCCTCGCGACCGTCGAACCTGCCATTTGCTTGAAGGCTTTGACAACTCGCGTGTTCCGGTGCCTGCTTTCTTCGTGTCTGCCTGCTTCTCGTCTCGTCCGTCATGCATCGTAGCAACTCTGGTCGTCACCATGAAGTGCGTGGCGTGTGGTCCGTGCCGGAGCACGAGCGCTTCATCGAGGCCATGGCTCTGTACCCATGCGGGCCCTGGCGCCTCATCACTGAGCACGTGGGCACACGATCGATCAAACAGGTGCAGACTCACGCGCAAAAGTATCAGCAGAAACTCATGCGTCACCAGCGTGGGCTTCGAAAGCGCAAGACCAAGCTCAAGCGCCCTGAACACCGAGTCGATGAGACGACACTGGACCAGTTTACCCACAAGTGCATTGTGCGCTACGCACAGCGCGCCACGACGATGTCGAAGACTCCAAAGAAGAACGCCTCGAAAGAGGAAGAGGAGGACGGGAACGAGTCGTCCGACTCGTCGGCTTCGACCGCGTCGTCGACGTCGTCAGACTCGCCTCGTTCGGCCGCAGAGTCTCCTCTTTCTTTCGCCGGCTTGCACTTCTCTGGTGTGTCAGCTGAAGACTGGGACGAAATGACCGAGGACATCGCGAACGATGCGACCTTCATGCATCTCATGGTAGATGTCGATCCAGTGGAGCCCAAATACGTGAGTGGGTACGATCATACTCAGGACTGGGCCGAGTCGCAGTTCGAGGACTTGCTTCGTCCCTTCCAGGTCCGGTGACTTGGCTTGAGATGGAGAAGGAGACAGAGGCCCTTGTCGGACATCGAGTGAGCGTCTTGGCCGGGGTCACATGTAGAGTATTACGAGATGTTGTGAAAGATGGAGTGTGGATGTGGTCGTGCGAACGACGATTCCGTAGAGTAACGTGAGAGAATGAGAGTCGACTTGATTCAAATCTTCTTGATGGTGTAAATTATCTCACAGGAGCTGATCCCATACAAGCACTGCGTGTGAGTGCCGAAAGATCTATCGTCATCTTCCTTGTTCAGGTGTACTGTACCGTTCGCTTGGACGCCTTGCAATCTGCGCGAGCATTCCGTTGGACCATTTGACGAGTGGACGTCGAGCAACTTGGTGATGACGATTTTAAAGTCATCCAACATGGACTTCGACTAACCCCTCACGGCAGGATGATGAACCGTCTTGAACTCATCAAAAGACGTCCTCTATTAGCAGATACTTCGGAAGTACGATTGTCCTTGAGTCGCTTTGCTCGCTTCAACGTCGGATTCTCCTTCACGTCGCTCTTGTCATCCTATTCGTATCTACACCGTGACTCACGGTAATGCGTCACCATGAGGAGCCACCACAAGCAATTTCTCCACCATGTTTATCGGAAGCAGAATGGCGACGAATAATCATACAGCCCATCTGCATGATTATGAGAACACCCTCATGATTGTCGTCTCCATGGGTGAGACTCTCACGACTTGTACTCCCATGTCTCCATGTTTATCTGAGCTCGCTCGACCATCAATAAACACAACGGACTGCTTCGCACACGTCACAGGCGCTTGACTGCCTTCGGGCCCACGACTCGTGGCACGAGAGCCTCACATTAGCGCACAAACGCCGAGCAGCCGTTGCGTGGGATGATGCAGCGTCCCATGTGGTCTCTTCGTCAACGTCAGGCGCCTCGGCACAATCAGGTCAGGCGTACCGCCGATGGAGCTCTTGGTCAGCCAATCGGAGGTCTCACGTGGCAGTTCTACACCAATCAGATCAGTGAGCCCGTGACATTCGATACAGGCATAAGAGGTGTCCCACCCGTTGTCTGCCCACGGCGACGCCTTCGATCATCAATCTCCACCTTGAACGAGCGGCTCAAGTGCACCCACACCACCACGTCGCAGGCCCGGCCGCGTCGACGACGCCGTCGTTGAGAGAAACGACCTGAAAGCCGTCCACAAAAACACGAAGCGCCCATTTGGGAACCAGCCACCAAGCGCGCAAGAGAAGTCCAAGAAGCCGTACGCGATCTGTCTAATATGCATCGCAACAACCGCCATTGTGAGATTCGCGGCGTCTGGTCCGTCGGCGAGCATGAGCGCTTCATCGAAGCGATGTCAATGTATCCATGTGGTCCATGGAAGCTCATTACCGAGCACATCGGCACGCGATCGATCAAACAGGTGCAGACCCACGCGCAGAAGTACCAGCAGAAGCTACAGCGACACCAGCGTGGACTGCGCAAGCGCAAGACCAAGCTCAAGCGCCCCGAGCATCGTGTCGACGAAGTGACCTTCGACCAGTTCACGCATAAGAGCATCGTGCGCTATGCCCAACGCCTTGTTAAGGAACAAGAACAGGAGGCGGACAGCGACTACCCTGACTCACCGTCGTATGTGGGCTTCAACCTCGCCGGTGTCGCGGCTGACGAGTGGGAGAACATGACCCGTGACATCTCCAAGGATGTCGACCTGATGGATTTGGTCCCGGATGCTGAAGCCGCAGTCGACGACGATGAACCCGACTTCCCACAGTTTGAGGATACGTACGAGCCCAACACGTGGAACGAATGGCAGCTCGGAGAGCTCTTGCAACCGACGGGAGTGAACAACACGCTTGACGCTGACAAGGGCGGCTACCCGGACGGATCGGAGCTTCCCCTACGTGAGTGCACCGTTTGAAGGCACCGGTGGTCAAGTTCAAGATCTCAATCGAGAACGGAACCATTGCATAATGTGTGACTCATGACATGAAGTTGTAACCCCTTCGTGCCGCAGCCTCATTTAGTGCTGCCTGGCTGCGCGTCAGTCGCCACGGATGAGTGCCGTTGGTACATAATACACGTCAAATCATCGTTCCGGGCATTCTGCCCGCGAAAACCGCTGGGCGGATGGCTCATGTGCTGTCTGGATCCCTTGAATGATGCAGCTCAGCGATTATGTGGGTATGGTCCTGGTGGGTTATGTTCGTGGGAAGTGTACACTTCCGTGGAGTGAGAATCCTCTGTCACGATTTGGATTGGAATCTCACCCCAAATCCCCTGACGGTGTGGTGGTGTTGAACTGTTCTCTCGGACCTTGTGCTGCTTATATTGACACTTGTAGAGGTCTCCTGGTACTGCAGTAGTACTACTACTAGTAGTAGTAATGAAGGCATTTCCGATCAGACGTAGTGCTAGTACTTGTCTGTGTCATGAAATGCATCATGCCTCTTGTGGTAGGAAACAAGAAGCCTCCATCCTTGTAACACACACTTCATTACTTGCCGATTCCTCTTCGCGGTCTCTCGAAACCGCCTAGCATCTACAAAAGGGGCAGAGTGTACGTAAGCTGAATCGCGATCAAGAATGACGGAGCATCTCTCTCGTCGACTTGAATCTTGGTGCACAAGACAGCGCCATGCATCAAGGCACCGTCGCGCAACAGTGTGTTGCCGTAGCAAGCTGCAGCGTCTAATCCAATACTCAATTCGCCATTGACGCCAACGCATGTGGAGCAACCTACTCTGTCGTCGAAGGCGGACTATGCGCCGAGCACGACAGATTGACGCATTCTTCTTGAAGGCTTGAAGCACAACAAGTTGAAACTGTTGTCTCAGAAAACGCCGTCTTTTCTTCACTTCAGCAAAAAGTTTCCAATAGTGTAATGTGCGTGACTTCATTTGAAAGGTAGCTTCATGCATGCGAAGACAAGCAAACGCGCGAACAGTGACAAACTGTACCCAAGACTTCAACGCGGCCTTACACGTGCGTTGGGCCACTCTATTACTAAGCCTTTTTGACGCTTCACGTGCTTCTCGATGAATGCTCACAAGCTGGCACCACCTGAAGAAAACGCTGCTCAAACGTAGCAATTGGAGACGCTTTAACCATACTTGACGCACACCCTTACGGGTCCGCACAATACAGACTAAGTGAATCCAAACTTGTCGAAGCACACTGAGTTGGTGGCGCTGTCCTAGATCTCGTAGGATGATCTGCTGTGCGAATGCATTCCGCCATTTCCTCATGCTTGTGTCAAGAAGTCGAATCTTTAATCCCTGCAGTGCGAATCGGATGTTGACAATGCTTGCTTGATACTTTTTCCACCCTCGCATTGCTCGTAACAATGCACTTTGTTCATATGTCCGTCGTGCTGTAACGATGTTTGCGTCAGCTGCTCTTTTCTCATCGACAACTAAAATCCATCGATGTATCATGCGTTGTGCTCGGTGTTGCTGAAGGTGAAGACACGCCCGTATATACCATTGCTGTCTCTTCACATGATGATACCACCGGAGGAAAATCCGCCGAGCGTTCCTCTCTCGACGCTGTCGAACGAACTCCCGTGGTTTGCTGATTGTGTACGAATGTATGGCCTTGAAAATTTTCACCATGCATTGCCGCTGGCGCAGATGGAATACTTGACGATGAATTTTCTGTCGTAGAGCACGCCGATACCACCTCATAAACCCAATCGTCAAGCAGTGTCGAGACGCTACGCCCTCCAACAGATTCCGCGCCCTTTGATTTCGTTTGGTCTTCACTATCCACCTGGTTGAAAACATTTCTTTCAATAGACGAAATTTGCTCAGGTAACTCAAATGATCACAGCATTCCCGATGGTGGGACGACGATTTGATATACGTCCGCCATCTTTGGAACCAGCGGCGATTCATGATGGTGTAATGCAGTGTCATCAACGCCCGATCCCGTTCCTTTATTTGCACGAATCGCTGCCATTTCCGAAAAAGCCTCGTAAGTCGACAACGCACTCGGGCTTGAGCTGTACTTCTCCAAGTAAGGAAACATGATCGTTTCTGCCACGTCGGTCGATTCGCTTCTATCGTCTCCAGCCGCGCCTGGTCAAATCGTCGTTTGAGTTGCACGCCCCTCTGAAATTTTGCCCATTGATTTCGCAAGAAAAAGGTCGTCGCAAATTCGGCGGCGACAGTATTCCATTCTCTTTGCTCAATTCGGAATCTCAGTCGCCGGAGACCACGTAAAGTGAGCTGCCGATCGTGGAAGGCTTCACACTCGAGCAATAAAAACCTTTGCTGCGCATGTAGAGTTCGATATTCTTTCCATCTTCTCATTGCCCACTGCTGCACCCGCCTTTCGTAGTCAGCAGTGATTACATGCATCACCGCTTGCTTAGCTTTCCTGTATGCAGGATAGTTACTCCAAAATCGCCACCACTTTCTAGTGAACTGTCGCTGTGCAATGAGATCAAGGCGTTTGAGTCGTCGACTCAAATGGAAGGCGTCCCGCCATACTGACCACGCAAAATGCTCGAGAAGACGGCGGCGACGGGTGGCAGACACACGATGTCCAGCGTCATTGAGGCTTTTCGAACGCAGAGTGCCTCGACTCCACACACAGATGCACCGACGAAGACGCCACTCGTTTAACCGCACGATTCTAGCTGCGTACGACGCAAATTCATCCTTCATAGTTTGAAGACAGGCTCGTATAAGTTGCCGATAAACTAGATTCTGGACATGAACACATGAGAAAAAAGATTCACAGAACCATGCCAAACCACGATACTCACCTTCAAGGTGGTGCGGATCACTCTTCGTTTATCGTTGTGTGCTTGCCATGATTTTAGGGTTTTGCGCATCAGTGAGAGCGAACAGAAGCGGTAGGCGGAGATGTGAAGCCGAACTCGTTGCTGGAGACGCTGGCGGTATTGTACCCAAGCCTCGAAACAAGAGCTTATCAAATAGTGGCTCCACCATTCAACAGCAAGATGCTTCCTTCGACGTTCTTCGACATACTGCCCCCAGGACTTGAAAGCGTACTGAAGCTGGGTATAACATCGAAATTGGAGCGCTTTGATATTCAATTTTCGGCGCCACCTACCAGCGTGGAGGTTAACAAAAAGGCGACGGAAATAACGACGAACTATCGAGCGATATCCCAGTAAGCCAAGCCTTCTTCTCGCGGAGCACAGAGCAGCAAAGGATTTCCACCGCCCAAGGACATCGCCGAGATGTCTCTGCTGTGCGCGATAGTACATTTTCTTGATGTGGTTGGACAGCACTCTCAGCTCAATCCAACAAATTATGGCTGACTTAAGTAGACATTTTGCGTGTACCCTTTCCAGCAACTTCGAAGCTCGGTTCCGACGCCAAATCTTCCACCAAGTTCCCAACATGCTATCCAGGATTCGATGGTGGGTGGTCTGAGTAAGCCTGGTTGAACACTGCTGCAACCAGCGGCGACGAAAGAAGAATTGGAACCACGTCCTCCACATTCTCAGAAGGAGGCGTCGACGCCAATGACTGGCAGCTTGAGTTCGTCTCGTCCTCTTCTCGCTACCGACGACGCATACAGTGTGCCAGGCGTCAAAAGCACGCCTGAGTACGCCCAATGGAGAGTATGCGTCGTCAACAGACTCTGAAAACGACGACAACTTGCGTACTGTGAACCGTGTTCTCAGTGTCTTGATCTCACTCTGTGCTTGAAGGATGTCTCTTTTTGAGCCACGAATTGGTTTCCGACGAGCGCCTCTGTTTGTTATCTCTTGAAGAGGTTGTCTGTGCGTTAGACTATCAAGGAGGACCTCTAACGCCGACCATTTATCAATCAATGAGTCGTCACGACGCGATGTTTCACTTCCCAAACCCGCATCTCCACTGCTCATTCCCGATGAACACTCACTCTGGGTCTCCTCGTCTACATCTTGAATGATTTTACCATCCTGCATCCCCCTTCTTCTCTCGCTGCAGCGTCGTTTCCCTTCGCGTAGCGCGCCGCAGTACGCCGTCGCAACATCTTGCAGCCGTGCGATTTCCTCATCCAGCGCTGCTGCAAATGCCTCACCAAGCGGCGCCAAGGCACCGATGGGTCCATAGCGCACACGATAGTTCCCTTTCTCGTCCATTGTCGCGTGGGTCGGTGCTTCACGCGCATGAAGCGCGTCTGGAGACCGCTTCCATGTCCATTGGAAAAAAGGGATAGTTCGATGGGAAATGCAGAAGGAAACGTGAGGTATCATATGATTGGTCTAAATAATGAACTATGTATTTTGATTGGCTGTAATACGATAAATACGAGTGATGGTCCCTCCCCTTGGGTGCCAGATGCGAGACGAATGCCATGGAGACGATAGATACTAGTCGATTAGATAGATTACATGGCAACACAAGGGACATGAAGGCAACGCACGACGCAATCTCAGCACCCCTCGCCACCAGCGAACGGTAAGCACGCTGTGGACTCGAAGATAGAGAGGAGGTTCGATGCGAGGGAGGCGAAGAAGATGGCACCGAAAAAGCCAAATAACAAGACGCCGATGAGTTTGTTGGAACTGCCGTGCATCTTCAGCTCCTTTGCTTGGTGCTTCTGTTGCGGGAGTAGAGGGAGAATTGCCAGATTGACGAGAAGGCGCAGTCCGAACTTGACGAAAAAGCTAATGGCGACATGCCACCTCACTTCAACCGAGTCGCGCTCCATGTCGGCATCGTACACATCGAAAGCTGAGCCAATGACGTTGGAGGTTGCTGTCATGACTGGAACCGCAAGGTTGTACACGGTTGTGACAAGGCTGTAGGTCGAGCTCTCCAATCCGGGCTCAGCAATCTCCACGATCACCACGAGGCGCACCATCATCGCCAGCGCATCAAAGAACCCGACAACTTGGTCTTTCGCAAGGTAGAAGAATTTATCTCGATACACGTCAAACACGGTGATCATTACTGATGGCAGGCCGACGAGCGTTCCGCCAATCACCGACACCACCATGATCGATCGCCAGTTGGTATTGAGCAAGTAGTTCCGCATCATGAACGTCGCGAAGGCATAGATCCCCGAGTTGACGCAATAGAACAAGCTGTTCGTGAGCGGATCCATGTTAAGCCACACTTCGTTGATTGTGTTTGAAGGGCTGACGTCAAAGGCAAATGTAAAGAACTGGATAAAGCCGTAAGCAGTGATCTGCCACGTGGCGCGGTGTTGCATAATGCGCCACACACCACGAAGTTGATGATGCAATGGGTGGCCGATAACTCTTTCATCTTGGAGGTTGAACTTCGTCACAATGAGCGCAACAACACCGACCAGAGCGAGAAACCCGAAAAGAACACCAAGAGGAACAGAGCATTTGAAATGGCCACCGTACTCGTCGCCATTGAGACCAAGAGCAACGAGCAGGGTCCCAAGAAGCTCAGCTGAGAAGCGTACTCCATATACCATGGTTTGAGCATGACCACGGGTAGCTTCACTCTCTCGATGCGCGTACTCCACCATGATTCCGTCGCAGGCGACGTCAGCAAGCAAATATCCTATCGAAGCAGCCATGAGCGGAATCACATATTGTGGGCCATGAGAAGACACATCTTCGTTGATGACCACCCCATGTTTCATGTATGGATCAATCCTCGGCATGGATGCCAAGTACCCCATAATGATGATAATAAGAATCCATCCGATATAGATGTAAGGCTTCCGACGGTAGCCGTTTATCGGGAGGCAATCTGAAACAAATCCAAGCGGGAACTTGAGATACCAAGCAAAGTTCAACAACGAGCTGGCGGCGTTCGACTGGTAGCCTTGCAAGTTCATGTAAATCTTGAATAGCGGGTAAACAATCGCAGGAAAGACCCCATTGAAGATGCCGACAGCGAAGTAGTTCACGAGAAGGCCGATATTTTCGCGGGCAAGAAGATCAACTCGACCGCCTGGGCGGAGCGCACCACCGTTCGTGAAGTTGCTCCCACTCAGCGAATAATCTTGTGGTGGATCATGACAAGCAAGCATATAATGCTGCACTGAGTGGTACGATGTCGTATCTGACGGCGTCATGGATAAGTCACCAGCTATGCGGCTAGTCGATCGATATCCTGGGAGTGCTGGCTGCTTGGACACAACATCTTCCAGAATTGGTACTGGAGCGCTTATCATCTCGCACCTTCGAGGGCTACCCAGTGAGCGGGGCATTGCTCGTCGCGTGGAGACAGACACGCTTCCTCAAGACTTGTTGCTACTGCCGAAGTCGAGACAGTTTTTCGCAGTGCACGTTCACTCGCAAGGCGAAGTGAAGCGTGCTGTTCACTTAGCGTCCCAAGGATGACGCGGGTTCCGCCTCGAGATCCGACCGCTCCTTTTTCCTGTGCGACGTGCGTCTCGGCGACGGGTTTGTTCGAGGTGAAGAGTTCGCCTGGCTTCCTGTTCCTCGCACCGCGGGAAACCGCCGCTCAGCCCGCCGCCCACAGTTCAAGTGTTTCATCCGGACGATCAACGCGCGAGAGAATGAGAGATGTGATGGTGGACGAGCGAGCGACACACGGAACACGACTGATGCTCACACGTCCAGATGGCAGGGACAGCATCACCCTATTTTGACAAAACAAGGTCCATTTCAGTCATTTGCCACAGTGAGGGAGTGTACTGCAGGTACCTTATTTTGACTTGCCAAGGTCGAGTTTTAGCCTTTTATGAGAAACTCTAGGAACACGTTCAAGTTCTGGTTCACAGGAGCAAGCTCTGAAAAAGCACAGCTCCATTCGGTCGCCTTGGCTTGAAAGTGTACAGTAGCACTGCAGTATGGGGGACAGGCGGGATGATGGGTCCTCACTGTTTATCATGAGTACAGTACTGTACTGTAGGCCAAACCCGGAGCTTTTCCTGTGACGCCTTGGGTCACCGTGACCCAAGGCGTCCAGAGGGACATCAGCTGGCCACTGTGGACTGTGGAGCTGGTGCGCAACCATGTTGATTTTTGGCTTTTTCCACAAGCCTTGGGTGGTGTGTCGAATTTTCGTGCAACAGACGGATTCGGTCGATCACTATTACAACTCGTCGAGCTGACGCTCTGAGGACTCCTCTGGACTGCCATGCTGTTTCTTAGAATATGGTAAGGCATCTCGACGTTCTGTTCCAGGTATGTTCGGTGTGGAGAGTGCTTCATGGAGCCTTCCCTCGACCAGAGAGCAACGAGGAGAAAGACAGTCCTTATGAAACATGCATGAGTCCGTGCAATGGGTAGTACGAATCGAACTATGTATCCTAATCTGGTTCTCGTTCCCAGACGCTGATGAGCTCCCGAGGATCAGGTGGCCTTTGGACTGCTCGTTGTTATCATGGTGGGCTTTTACATCCGCCAGCTTGCACAAGCCCTAGCTCGTGTTGTACCAATTATAGTTTCCAACCCCAATAGTCAACCCGTACCACTGTTCAATTTGGACGGGGTGATATGTAATTAGAGTAAAATAGGCTTTATTAGTTCCAGGCTTACTATCATCGTTTAGAGGAATTATTTATGTAGGCGTTGTCTATTGGGGTGGAAAACTGTACAGTAGGCCATCATTCCTCGTTCATCACACGTCACATACATGGAAGTTGAAGACTTACTTGATTAAGTTATATCTAAACTATACACTTTCACCACATGTATACCGAAACTGAACGATACCGGTTTTTACACTAAATTATCGGATTTTCGGATAAAGTTGCAAGGAATGATGGTCATCATCCCTACCGCCGTTTTGCGCGGGAACTGGAACGAGCCAAGCCCTCACGACACCTCAGCACCATGACGACACCAAGCGCTTCACGGTTCGGCAGCGGAGGAGGCCGCTTCAGCACAGGAGGCGGGTTCGGAGGTGGACGGGCGTCGCTCGGCGCGGCTGGTGGCGCGAGCCAAGCGAGCAGCGCGGCAGGCACGACGTCAGGAGAACGGAATGTGTCTGGCTCAGGGATCGACTACGAGCAAGACAAAGGTATGTTAGATAAGCATGGCAACTGATGAGCTATGGCGCTTGGTGTACTGATGTGCGGGGCATTGCAGCCAAGTGCGTCTCGTTTCTGTTGAACTTCCGATCGAATCTGGACGACGAACACGACGCGCCCAAGTACATGCGCATGCTGGTGGGGTATAGTTGCAGTATTGTTATTGACGACAGTGGTGCTAACACAAGATGCCTGCAGCAAGAAGTCGCGAACCGCGAACGCACGTCCGTCCCTATCTCGTTGGACGACATTCAAATCGTACGTGGTTCGTCTGTCACCCCTTGTAGATCTCCAAAGCTCTGACAATCGTGTGTAGTATGATAATGACGATGCCTTCGCTCGTCGTATCGTCCGCAATTCGCGTCGGTATATCTCGCTCTTTGCTGAAGCCATCGACGAGAATTTACCTGCGCCTACACGCGATATTTCCGACTCTCAAGACGTTCTCGATGTACTCCGGATGCACCGTGCTCAGGAAATTGCTCAGCATCAACAACAAACAAGCGGTGTTGAGGGAGAAGACCCTCTCAAGGCATTGCCTGCGGCACTTATGCGCCGCTTCGAAGTCCGCCTTGTACCTGGAGTGAAGATGAAGGCTGTTCCAATTCGTGAAGTCAAGGCAGGAAAGGTCGGTAGTCTTGTGCGTATCAAGGGAATGGTCACACGTGTGTCAAACGTCAAGCCACTCATCACAGTCGCGACCTACAGCTGCGAGTCTTGTGCTCATGAAGTGTACCAAGAAGTGAACTCTCGCCAGTTTACACCGATTGTCACGTGCCCGAGTGATCGATGTGAGAAGAACCAGCAGAACGGGCGACTGATAATGCAGACAAAGGCGAGCAAGTTTGACAAGTATCAAGAAGTCAAGTTCCAGGAACTTCCGGACCAAGTGCCTATGGGACACATCCCCCGATCCCTCACCGTCTACCTCCGCGGAGAGCTGACACGCACATGTGAACCCGGTGCCGTTGTGACGATTTGCGGTATCTTTCTGCCACTTCCATACACAGCACAACGACAAATGCAAATGGGCTTGATTACGGAGACATATCTTGAAGCGACGGACGTACAGAACCACAAGAAGCGCTACTCGGCCATGGAGTCGAGTGAAGAAATGGAGAATGAAGTGCTCAAGCTACAAGAAAGTGGGAACATGTATGAAGTGTTGTCACAGTCAATCGCCCCGGAGATTTATGGTCATGAAGATGTAAAGAAAGCGTTACTGCTGCTCATGATTGGCGGTGTGACCAAGCGGATGGACGAAGGAATGAAGCTTCGAGGCGACATCAACATCCTTCTCATGGGTGATCCTGGTGTGGCAAAGTCGCAGCTGCTGAAGCACATTGCAACCGTAGCACCGCGAGGAGTCTACACAACTGGTAAAGGTAGTTCCGGCGTCGGTCTCACAGCCGCTGTTGTGCGTGATAACATCACAAAGGAGATGACTCTTGAAGGTGGCGCGCTCGTGCTTGCCGATATGGGCATTTGTGCTATCGATGAGTTTGACAAGATGGAGGAATCAGATCGAACAGCTATTCACGAAGTCATGGAGCAGCAGACTGTGAGTATCGCTAAGGCCGGAATTACTACGACATTGAACGCCAGAACGTCGGTGTTGGCAGCTGCAAACCCCATTTACGGTCGCTACAACAAGCGACTGAGCGCGTCGGAGAATATCAACCTGCCAAATGCTCTGCTATCTCGTTTCGACCTGCTCTTCTTGATCCTCGACATTGCCAACTACGAAAAAGACGAGGCTCTCGCGCGCCACGTGACATACGTGCATCGTTTCTCCAAGAACCCCGATATGACATTTGAGCCTGTGCGTCCAGAAGTGCTGCGCTATTTTATTGCCATCGCCAAGCAATATCAGCCTACAATTCCCGAGCATCTCTGCAGCTACATCGTCGAAGCATACGTCTCTCTCCGTCAACAGGACGCAAATGAGCACGCTCGGCAGCAACGCTACAGTCGCAACTACAGCTCCAACGGTGATAACGCCAATCACGCCCAGACAGCCATGACTGCGCGTCAGCTACTTAGTATCCTCCGTCTCTCGCAGTCATTAGCACGCCTGCGGTTCTCGACAGAGGTTATCAGCCAGGATGTTGATGAGGCCATTCGCTTAGTCTACGTTTCCAAGGCCTCACTGACAGAGAGCGACGATGGCAATGGAGGATTAGGCAGCAGCGGCAGCAAGACGAGTTCGAACGACACGACGTCCAAGATCTACCGCCTGATCCTGGATTACTCGAACGAGCGCCAGCTCAAGACGATTCTCATGAACGAGATCGAACCGGTCGTGCTGCGCAAGGGTTACACCCAGTACCAGCTCAAGGCGTGCATCCAGTTCTACGAGCGTCTCGATGTGCTCGAGATGAACGCCAACGGCACGTCGTTTCACTTCATCTAGAGCCACCATAGTAAATCCTCACGGGCAATGATGTATGTATTCACAGATTTACTTGAGCCAAAGCTTGAGCCGGAACGCGTCCCCGCCGTTTAAATAGTAACGTACGAGGCGCTCGTCCCGCACGAAGCCGAGGTTCTCATAGAGCCGAATGGCGCCCTTGTTCGCAAGCTCAGTCTCGAGCATCACTTCGTCGCAGCGCTTGGCAATCATGAGGTCGATGGCCTTGCGCACGAGCTTGGACCCGATGCCCATCTTGCGGTACTTCTTCTCCACCGCCAGCATCGCAATGTAGCCGCGCCAGCCACTCTCGCCATCGCCGTTCTCGGCTTCTGCATCACCTACGACGCCTGCATGCTGCTCGCTCACGCCGATCTTCTCAAGACGGCACACGATGACGCCCACGAGTTTGTGGTTGATCCGCGCGAGCACACAGAGCTCAGGCCAGTTGTAGAGGAAGTACCGGTACGTGAAGATGGAGTAGGGCTCCGAGAGGTCCTTGTCGATGAGCTTGACCAGCTCCGCTAGCTGCTTCTCGCCCTGGTACTGCGCATACTCAACCGTGACGTCCACAGGCAGGAGCTCACCGCCTTCATGGCCGCTCATCTTTGATCCGCTCCTTATTTATGGCTGCGTCTAGCAGCACCTACTAAGTTCGCATTCCCACCTAAGATATGGAAACGCGTACTTAATATTGACGAGGGTTCTCGGTCAAGTCCGAAATCCGTATCTGATTACGAGGCGCACCGTCCCAAAACCTAAGGTTTTATCCGTGGCACCAGCTGGCGCAAGGGGCTGTTTTGTTTCGCAACAACGACACATATCCCCCCGTGAGTGCTCTTATACCGAGAGGTACCGCCCCTCTCCTCTCTCCTCGTATTCCATCCACTGGTCGGTGAATCCCGAGCTTTCCTCACCACCCAATCGAAGGCGCAGGCACGTCAAAATGCCTCCTGATCTGGCAACTCGTCCCTCTCATGTTGTTGGATCCAGGGGGAGCCGGTGCCATCGGCTTCAACACGCTGCCTCCTCTCTCCCCTCCGCTCCGCGTCCTCCCCCCTCTTTTGGTTGGTTCCGGCCTCCCCCTCCTCCTGGAAGCGCCCGGCACCTCAAAGCTCCCCATTTCCCAACCTCCCTAGGAAAGAAAGACCAGCACCATGGCCCCAAAGCGTCGCACGCGTACCACGAAGAAGGACCAGTACTCGGGCGTTGCCCCCGAGGAGCGCGCCAAGCTCGGCGCGGAGGCCAAGGAGCGCGGTAACACCGCCTTTGCTGCCGGCGACCACGCGACCGCCATCAAGGAGTTCACCACGGCGATTGCGTACGAGCCAACCAACGTGATCTACTACTCGAACCGTTCGGCCGCGTACCTCAGCGCTGGCCAGGCCACGCCTGCCCTTCAGGATGCCAAGAAGTGCATTGAGCTCGATGAGAAGTTCGCCAAGGGTTACGCTCGTCTCGGTGCTGCCCACTTCTACGTCAAGAACTACGCCAAGGCCGTGAGCGCCTACACGCAGGGTCTGACGCTCGACAAGGGCAACAAGCAGCTCCAGGCTGGTCTGACCCAGGCCCAGGCCGCTCTCCAGGTGCAGGAGGAGGAGATCAGCGGTGTCGAGATGGACGAGGCCACCCGTAAGATGAAGCGTATGGAGATCGAGGACAAGATCAACAAGGCCCGCAAGGAGCGTGAGGAGCGCGCCAAGCGTGCCGAGAAGGGTTTCTCGGAGGTCATTGGTATCGATCTTGGTACCACCTACTCGTGTGTCGGTGTCTGGAAGGATGGCCAGGTCGAGATCATTGCCAACAGCGAGGGTAACCGTACCACGCCATCGTGGGTTGCCTTCAACGACTCGGAGCGTCTCATCGGTGAGGCCGCTAAGATCCAGGCCGCCTCGAACCCATCGAACACGGTCTTCGACGCCAAGCGTATCATTGGTCGTAACTTCAGCGACGAGATTGTGAAGAAGGACGCCACGCACTTCCCATTCAAGATCACGGAGGGTGATGACAACAAGGTCCTCATCCAGGTCGAGTTCAAGGGTGAGACCAAGAGCTTCACCCCTGAGGAGATCTCGTCGATGGTGCTTACCCGCATGAAGGAGACTGCTGAGGCTTACCTTGGCCAGCCAATCAACCAGGCTGTTGTCACCGTCCCTGCTTACTTCAACGACCAGCAGCGTCAGTCGACCAAGGACGCCGGTTCGATTGCTGGCCTTGACGTCAAGCGTATCATCAACGAGCCAACGGCCGCCGCTCTTGCTTACGGTCTTGACACCAACGCCGGCCAGTCGGGCAAGGGTGTGAACGTGCTCATCTTCGATCTTGGTGGCGGTACCTTCGATGTGTCGATCCTCAGCATTGAGAACGGCATTTTCGAGGTCAAGTCGACCGGTGGTGACACCCACCTTGGTGGTGAGGACTTCGACAACAACATGGTCGACTACCTCCTGTCGGAGTTCAAGCGCAAGAACCGTGGCCTCGACCCATCGACCTCGGCCCGTGCCATGCGCCGTCTCCGCACTGCCTGTGAGTCGGCTAAGCGTATGCTCTCGACCACCACCTCGGCCTCGGTTGAGGTCGACTCGCTCTTCGAGGGTGTTGACTTCAGCACCACGATCACGCGTGCCAAGTTCGAGTCGCTCAACGAGGAGCTCTTCAAGCGTTGTGAGGAGACCGTCGTTAAGGTGCTCTCGGATGCCAACATGAAGCCAGAGGACATCACTGAGGTCGTCCTTGTTGGTGGTTCCACCCGTATCCCTAAGGTCCAGACCATGCTCTCGGCCCAGTTCGGCGGCAAGGAACTCAGCAAGTCGATCAACCCTGATGAGGCCGTCGCCTACGGTGCCGCCGTCCAGGGTGCCATCCTCAGCGGTATCCGCAACGACGCAACCAACTCGCTTCTCCTTGTCGATGTGACCCCTCTGTCGCTCGGTATTGAGACCGTCGGTAAGGTCATGTCGGTGCTTATTAAGCGTAACACCGCCATCCCAGTCCGCAAGACCCGTGTGTACACCACCGAGGAGGACTACCAGACCTCGGTTGATGTCTGCATCTACGAGGGTGAGCGTGCCTGCGTTGACGCCAACAACAAGCTCGGTGAGTTCAACATCTCGGGCATTGAGCGTGCCAAGCGTGGCGAGCCACAGGTTGAGGTCACCTTCGAGATCGATGCCAACGGTATCCTTAACGTGTCGGCCCGTGACAAGAAGACCGGTGCCCGCGCTGAGACCACCATCTCGAACAACCGTGGTCGTCTGACCCAGGAGGACATTGACCGCATGGTTGCTGAGGCTGAGAAGTACAAGAAGGACGACGCTGAGCTCCTCCGCAAGATTGAGGCCCGCAACGAGCTCGAGCAGTTCATCTACCGCGCCATCGAGATCGCTCGCGAGAAGGGTGAGACCGAGGCCGAGAACGCCATCCGTGATGCCCGCGACTGGCTCGAGGACCACGAGGATGCCTCGCTTCGTGAGCTTGAGGACAAGAAGCGCATGCTGGAGCGCATGGTCCGTTTCTAAGCGCCTTTTAGAAGCAGTCTCTTCAGTTCTTCAAATGATCATGTAGTTGTGCCATTTCCTCCGAAGTCGCCTCTGCATGACTTGTAGATTTGCATCCTTCATCATTGCGTGCGCCATTTTGACACCCCAGATCATACGCTACCATTACTAGTGGATAGTTTGCACATTATTATAATACCACCAACGCTTCATTGCAACTCGCTCCTGTCGTCGGTTCTTGTTAGACTAGCAAGCACCCGCACTTCGGTGGAGTCTGCGAGATGTCCACTACTGTACTCTGGAAGTCTTCGCAGGCCGTAGGCATGGTCCTCACGTGCAAAAGTCAGGGTGTTGCGAGTCGGGTGTTCTCCGCTACGAGTATCTCTACAGGCCAAGTGTGATGGTTGTGTGTTGAAATCAGCAATCTCATGTAGAAACTTTGCTCCTCCAGAGTGGTTTCGCTCGTCAGGAAGCGGATTTGCTAGCATCATCTTTCAACAGCGCTCTACAGGTCTCTCTCCATGACGGTCTCTGCTAAAAGTGGGAATGAGCATTCGACGGAGGGCCCATAGCCCACCAGACTCGTCCAAATGAATGGTGCGAGACGCCGTATCCATATTTGACCAATCACCAACCGAGTCAGCGCCTCACGAATGAACCGGACTGACGTGGTACAGTAACCGGTTCCTGAAGGACCGACATTGAAGTGGGAATGCGTTTGTTTATGGTTAAATATGGGAGCTACGGAGGAACATGCAGTCGTTGTACGCAGCACATGCAGTTTATCACACACAGAGACTTAGGCAGCACGAGCGAGGCTGAGCTCCGGTGGTCCACATGGTGAGGAACTCACGGTCGAGGCCTTCACCATTGGACTGTTGGCGGACTTGCGACGCTTCAAGTGCGCTCGAATCAAAGGAGCTAAGCGATCGCGACTTTCGCGGATCAATATGTTGAGACGAGCGCGGCGCACGGCACGGTCGACGAGACGCTGAAGAACCTCTCGGTTCGTGTCGATCATGCGCTGAAGACGCTCCGAACGACGGTTTGCCTCGAGTGCTTCAATCTCGTCCCACGTTCGATCCATCTTGCGCACCCAGCGACTCCAATGCGCGTACTGACGACTGTCGCTAGGAGCGAGTTGCTTCCGCTGTAGGCGCTGTTTCTCCATTTCGACAGGCCACTCAATGTTGTAGCCGCATACACAAGTCACACTGTCGCAGCCATCAACCTTGACCAAGGTCACGCGGCATCCTGGACAATCGAGCACGTTCTCATCGACCACAAAATCGTCGCACTTGCCATCATGATGATGCGCAGCCTTGCACTTGAAGCAAACCGCGTGCTCGCAGCAATGAGTGTACGTGTTTGGTCGGTGAAAGAGATGAAGCAACAGCAGATTCGCACGACGTTCATCATCGAGGGTCTTCGACAAAACCGCATCGAGAATGTCTTCAGCGTATTCGTCGAACTTGTCGACAATAAACTCGTAGAGCTGTGCGACTTCAGCACGGTGGAAGCAGTAATCACGACATAGCTTCTCCAGCTCCGCCAAGTGTGGGAGCTGAGAGCTTCGCACAAGCACACACGCGGGCACATTCGCATCATCCTCAGACACTCGAGCTAGCATCGTGTACTCGGTGTTGTGGCAGCATGGTGACTGGAACCCACAACTTTGTCGACAAAGGATCTCATACTTGTCAAGCACATACGAGTGATCCATCATCCACGAGTTATCTTCCTGTGTCTCATCGGGATCTGATGTTTCGTCTTCGTCTTCTTCATCTTCTTCATTCATCTCCTCCTGCGTCTCGTCGCCTTCGACTGATGGTTCCATCTCCACACCGTCGGCATCCCCCTGTTGTTCGACTTGCTCTGCCTCGCCCTCGTCGATACTAGACGTCTCACTGTCGGTTGCTTGCTGGGATGGTGGTAGAACTAGCTTTTTCCATTGTACCTTGTTCAGCAGTACGAGACACACAGGACACCGCACTTTCGGCAGTACCCCAGGGTAGAACGAGTACACACTCGCCGTCAAGTGCTGGATCATACAGCTAGGACACACCTCCGCGAGGCACTTGGCACCGCACACGTTGCGCACAACCTCCCGCGAGCCGTAAAATTCCATGCAAATCTGACACATGGCCAGCGGCGTCTCGATCTCGTCGACGAACGGCTCCACGGCCTCGTAGCGAAGCGCCAGGTCCAGCGCCGCCTCCACCTCCACGTCCTGGTCAGCTGTACTGTCGTCGTCGCTCAGTGGCTGCGGCGTCGTGGCGCGCTCGTCTTCTGGCTGGTGGCCCATACTCGTCGTGACGTACTTGCGACTGGGTGGTGCTTTTCGATTGTGGAAGGACCTCATGGCCGGAGATGGGAAGGGCACTGGGAGGAGTGATGGTCTTGGAAGAACAACAAGTGTCCGAGTGATGGTCGTGGGCTGCATTTTCTTCGGGAAAACCCATGAAAGAGTGACACACTGATGTGGTGATTTGCTTGTACCACCCTGGGGCACTAATGTATCAGGCAACGATGATGAAAGGTGAGTGAGCCAACGGAGATGCCATCAACCATGGTAAACAGCCTTCCAGTTTCCTAATACACCGAATGGTGGCTTCGTTAGGAATGAAATCAAAGGACATTGGGTATGACGTCCCACCACAGATTATTATGTTTGTTTGATTGAT
>KE464418.1:0-16390 GCA_000387445.2 Pythium aphanidermatum DAOM BR444 | reverse complement strand
TGAGTGCCGTTTGCTAGAAGCCGCGTCTCATTGCTCGGCAGCTTGTGGGCTCACTCGAGCATGGCCACTCGAATATCTCATTTGCGACTCGTCCTCTTGAAGCCAAAGTCATTGAGAAGTTTCAAATGGACACGATGGCGGAGTTTCGCGCATGTGATCGAAAATGCGTCTTTGTGGAGATCATTCCCTTGTTCATAAGGCTGTCGGTCGTGAATGGAGAGCGTGAAAACAGAGAGCGGAGAGTACAGATACATATGTATTGCCTGGCACATGGGTGCGGAGTGCTTACTTGGAGAGGACAAGGAGAAAATGCATGACGTAGGCGATGAGAAGTGCCGCCTTCGCGACTTCTCCCAGCACGTAGGCGATGTGGAATCCGACAGCAGGCAGTGGGTTGTTCTTCACGTTGTTCTGGATGTCGCTTAGCACCATGCGTTGGTGGAACGTAAGCGCGTCATCCGGCAGCTTCTTGAGCTGGTCTTGGAGCGCATAGTCACCTCGAAGTAGGAGCTTCGGTAGCAACCACATGACCTGAGTAGCATAGAGCACGACGAGCGCGACGAGTTCACGAAGAGCACCGTCGGTTGACGCATCCCCATCGAGACTCGTGACTGCGTGAAGAAGCACGAGGCTGCCTGCGAATGCCAGTTCGACTGCATTCAACGCTGGGAAGACAGCACGACCGACATCAAGTCCGAGATGACGAGGTAAGAACGGCGCACGGAACTTGATCCATGCCTCCATGAACGAGATCGCCAGCACGAAGCCCAGCCACAGCGTGCCTATGAACGCAGCAACAGCAGCGGGTGCAAGCGATGCCCAGCGCGCCACAAAGACGAGGGCGACGCCCACACAGGCGTAGAAGCCGAGAAGCGAAGCCCGTTCCTTGACGAGCATGAACGTGAGTTATCAGGAAACAAGCTGAGCCGATTTGCAAATGGAGTGGCTTCCCTCCGGAACGTCGCACCCTTGGCGCATAAACCTGCGACGAGAAGAGCTCGCATGATCGTGATGCTTTCAGCCAATCAATGGCATGCGTCTATTACGGTTTGGTCAATGCCTGAGTCTTGAGCGCATCCTCGTCCATCATGCGGAACTTGGTCATGAGAAGCTTGGCAATCTACAGATACGACAGTTAGAGCATGGGTAAATTGGAGTTCGAGCACGGGTAAGTGTACCTCTTTCGTTTGCTGGGGTGTAGACGGCGGAGCAAATGATTGGAACCAAAAGCTGAGTGTGAGCTCTTTTGAACCAGCCTTCTGGTCAATGACGAAGCACATCGAGATATACGGATCTTCGAGCTTCCGCCACTGAAGCATTCCTTGCTGCTGATCATTGTTCATTCTTGGGCAATTCACAATGACTGGCTGTGCTGATGTGGTCTTCCACATGATAGTGTACACGCGGTCGTTCGGATTCTCGCCACGTCTCACGTCATGAATGCGACGGAGAACAGTTGAGAAGAAAGCATTCGTTTGCTTCTGGGTACTAGGGTTCTCGCGGTGTCCAGATAGACTGAAGCTCATGAATGGCACTCGGCGGCTCCAGAAACAAATGTCTTCTTGTCGAGAAAGTTTGTCAAGGCGCACAAGATAGTCATCAGATTGCATCCATCGGTGGGCGCGTGTTGGGTCTCGAAGAAGATCTAAAACAGCGTCTGGGTCGGTACTCTTCAACTTGTATGAGCCACGCCACTGACCAACTTGGGAATCTGATTGGTATGTCTTCCCCTTCGCATCTGGTGCCTCCTCCTCGGAACTAAACTTCCGATAGACAACGTAATTATCTTCACGCTGCACTTCCTTCCACGTGCTCGTCTCAATGTCGTCAGGCACCAGGACTGCACGTGTGCCAATCGTGTCAGATGCTTTCGAGTCAGCAGAACTGTCAACTAATGAGCCAATTCTTGCTAGTCTCCCTGCTTGCTCTAGCTCGCGTCTCGTGAATGTCGGGATCGTCACGTTTGCATACGCAGCAAGAATATTGTTCACGAATTCATGAAGTGCAGTTTCATCACTTGACATCTTGTCGACATTGTCGGTGCTACAGATCCCATCAAAGCTGGATACACGCTCCATGAGTGCACGTAGACTAGGGTCGAGGCAATGAACGAGTAATCTTCCGTATAAGCCCACGAAGTTGTCATCCCGAACAATGACAAGTTTAGCTAGTCTTCCTGGGTAGTATCGAGGCAATGTGTTGAGAATGTGAAACATAAGCTGACACTCGACTCCGAACCACTGGTAGTACTTCAAATGTCGGCAGTCGAGGATCAGCACCAGTTGACTGAATGCGGCATCTTCGTGAAAGTCTTGGTAGCTCCAAATGTATTCATAAAGATACAAGAAGTAACGAGCAATGTTATACCCAGAAATGTTGTGTGCAGCCAATCCCTTCGTGTCAATAGCGTTGAGGGATATCAGCAGAACACGACGCCCTTCTGCATCTCGGGGCAGAAAGCGAGTAGGAAAATGTTTCTTGATTGCATAGAAAGAAAGCTGAGGGCGACCGAGGATTGAGTCCAACGCGTTTTCAAGTCGAAATGTGCGAATAGCTTGCGGCGTCAATACTGAACTGGACGAGTCTTCACGTGGATTGTCGAACGAGAGTGTGCGAGAAGGGACGACGATTGCACTCTCAGTCATATCTTCATCCTGCTCGTTCAGATTAAATGACTCGAACCTAGAGCGAGAATCTTCACCGCTGGATGACGACATACGCTCGCTTTCTTCAAGCTGTGGTCTCACTTCTACAGCAAGTAGAGTCAAGAACCAATGAAGTTCGGCATGCAACGAATCATCGTAGCGAAGCCAAAGATATGTATGCCATGCGACTGGTGCAAGGATGACGAAAGCGATACCCAGAAGAATTGTTGACACCACACAAATAGATCGCGCAGTTGGATGTAGGCTTTCCCCGTAGCCATACAAAACTCCAGGGATGATCGTTTGACCGGCCAGCAGCATTAGCGCCATTCTTACTTCTTCCTCGTGGGAGCGGCGTTTGGTTAGCCGTCTGTCAAGCTGAAGATCTGCCTGAAACTTCAAGCGGACAAGGAACCGAGATGTTTCATGCTCGCTGAGGGAGTCGCTCTTGTGTGACGGAATATCGTCACTCAAATTATCGGGCACATTTCCTGATCCATCCAGGCTTTGAATCTTCGCAACATCGAGAGATGTTGAAACAGCAACCCAAGTTGGGTGAAGCAGAGACTTCGAAAGATCTTCCAGTGACAGGCGAAACATGCTCCCATCCGATAGATGCACGCCAACGAAGCCATTTGCGCTAATACTTCCAAGACTCAACTTCTCACTCCAGCGTGGTTGTTCGCTAATCACGGATGAATGGGTGCCAGAATGGGTGAAAGATACTGATTGTCCACTTCTCAGCACAACTTTCGTGATTTGCGGGCAACGAGGAGAGTCGAACTGCTCGTCCGACCGCCATACAGTCATGAAGCTGTCACTGTGCACCCATTGTGGGTTTTCAATTGCTCTGGATAGGATCGACGCCCATTTTGCACAAGTGAGTGCATCAACAGCGTGAAGACAGAACAATTTTCCACTGTTCAGCTCAATTTCAAGTTCGTGTGGCCTTGAGAATCGCTCGTATCGAACACCTCGACAGTCTTTGATGAGGATCGCCCCACGAGACTTCTGGCCTTTGATCGTTTCCATAGTCTCATTCGGTTCAAAACGATGCAATGCGACTTGTGTCAAAACAAAAAATCGCTTCTTCCAGATTTTTATGTGATCCGTGCGGCGATGCAATAACCCCGAGCATAACACCCCAACAAATTCACCTGTTGCTGTCCGGTCTGCGTAGCTGAAATCTTTCTTGTTATTCGACTTTGGTGGCCGTGGAACTCCTTGTGGTATAGCCATTGCAGTTCCATTCGACTGCGTTGAAGCAAGCACCACCTCACACATCAAAAACGGAGCCTCTTCGTCAATGATCGATGATCTGCTCGTCGAATCTGTGTATAATTGATGTTGCATGATGCTACCACCGGGGAACTGCAACCAAACGAGTAATTTCCCATCACATCAGTACAACTCATTGATCCATGGGACTGACACATTGCGTCGTACCTGCTTTTTCAGAACTTTCGTGAGTCCTGGGATGCGCAATTTGTCTCCGCCTCGAATTTCAACTGGTGCAGACCGCGGAGGTGGCTGGTTCATCATCAACACTTCCTCCTTGCTCGGAGCGTCTCCACCAATGAAACTACTGCGCAAACTCTGCTCTCGACGCATGAACTTGTTCCCAATCGTCTGCGCCCTTGACTTGTGTCGCTCGGGGACGAGCACTAGTGCGCCGCTATGTCCATCCGCCGCGAGATGCCCGACATGGGTTCCCTTGGGCACAATGCCCAACATGCGACCCTTCTGGTCCATGAGCGTGATCGGATCGTTGTAGTATACTGGTTGTCCCGGCTCCTTGACAAATCCTTCCGCTGGGATGACTGTGAACACACCTCTGCTGATGCGTGCATCCTCTTTCCTCGGCGCCGGCAGCACAACAACGGACGGTGTCCGCATGAGCAGTGCCGCGGCGCCAGCGGCCATCTGGTGAAGTGGTGCGTGGTTGAAGTCATAAATGGAGAGGAAATGCTCGTCGGATCCTCCGTACGCCGCGAAGGACGCACCATCCGGGTCATAATCGTCGCTCGCGAGGAAGCGCAGCAGCAGCTTGGACGTGTAGTAGCGCAGCACACTCGACTCCTGTGGCATGGCGCCTTCCGTCATGGTGGTTGCGTTCTCGTCTCCCCCTTCTTCCCGTGGTTCGAGAATGTGGGTCACTGCAACCAACGCAAACGTTGGGATTGTTGTGGGTAAACTTAGCACACAAGTGTGGGGATGTTGGTGGTGGCGACGCCGTTTACGTGGCTGGCGCCGTTCCGCCCAAAGCATAAACCAACGCTTCAACAACAATCATTCGCCACGGGGAGGAGAGTCGGAGACGCGTCGCAATTGTACACACCCCCAAAAACCACTTGGTGCGATCTGGGTCGGGAGTGGTGAGACGGACAACTAGAGAGAAAAACCACAGACTATTAGGCACAGACGCATGGGACACTTCCCTCGTGGAGCCTAGGATGCATGCAAGGTATTTTACCGTGGCTATGAAGACCGTTTGTCTGCGGGTCGGTCCATGCCGCTGATGAAAGGTCTCCATAATAATCAATACAGACAACGTGAATGGCAGCAAGAGGCATTGGGAGGCATGTCAAAAACCACAGCAAAGACATGGCACTCTTCCGGGTGGTGATGTTTTCAACCAATCAGATGGCGTTGACCAGCGATTTCCTGTCACAGCAAGTCAGCGTGTCTGTCATGTCAAGTGGGGGGACGAGCTGCACGCCAGAGCGTCCCATCCAATATTGACCTGGTTCAACTTGGTCTTCCGGCGCGTGTGACGGCTCGAGGACGACGCTTCGAAGACTCATCATCGCAGCGTCGAGCAGTACGCTTCACGACGTATCGTTTGGTGTGTGGCAGAACGTCTAGAAGTCCCTGGAAGTGGGGGAACAAGAGGGTGGAAGATGATCAGCCTCGACACATTCACAGGCGAAGCGCATGGCGTCATAGATGAACAGCGGGACGGGACAATGCACGACGACACCAAACGCGCGACGCCGCGATCAAGGCGGAGTTCTCGGCGGCGTTCCCGCCGCAGGGAAAGCGAGGACACGGTTCCGTTGAATGGCAGGGATGACGCAGCCGACGGTGACTCGAGTGACGCGTCGGTCGACTTTGGGGAGGAGAAGCACGCGCGTAAGGGCGGCGACGGACGCATACAACACATATTCGAGCTGCTGTCGCTCAAGAACCACACGGGCGACGCCAAGCTGGCGCTCGTGACGCGGCTGCTCGGCGTCAACAACGTCAATGAACTGGTGTTGTCCAAGGCGACGGAGGACCAGATCGCGTCTGCTGCGAACGACGCGATTACGGACGAGATCTTAGCCAGTGTCGACATGGAGGAAAAGCGGCGGAAGAGTGTGTGCGTGGGTGGTGCCAGCGAGGAGGAGGTGAAGGCGACGGCTGCGGCCCCAGCATCGATGGTGGTCGCAGATGCAGCACCGTACAGCACCTATCGCGTGCTCGAGCTCGTCGACGTATTGGATGCAACGACAGGAGGCATGGTGAAGCGAATCCTCACGAATGTGCGTCGTCGTCAGCGTGGTGGTGCAGTCTCGTGGCGAAGAACCGAGTTCTGTGGGTTTTGTGTCGACTATCGAAGTCATAGTACAGCTCAGCATCGCTGCCGCGTATGTGGCGCCCTCGGTGAGCACCGCAGCCAGACGTGCACGCAGCAGAAGCAACAGAGCACAACTCCTTCGTCTGGTGCGTCGACGCCACGAAGTCGACGACGAGGCGCCGGAGGCCAGACGCCGACGCATGCTCGTCCGCCATCACCCGCGTCATCGAATGAGTATGTTCCAACCGAACCAAGCTCTCGGCTAACACCAGACTCGTCCGACAAGAGTTTCTGCACGTTCTGCTCCACTTGGGGCTTCCACAGCACGGAGAACCATCGCTGTCGGATATGTGGAATCAAGGGAGAGCACCGAAGTCGACATTGTACGAAGAAGAGCTCGAGTGAGGGATACCGATGGAGAGGTTCGCCAGCAGAGCCTCAGATGGAGCGCAAGTTCTGTGATCTGTGTGGCTCATTAAGAGGCCACACGACGGAGGAACATCGTTGTCGAATCTGCCTCAAGCTCGGTGAACATCGTAGTAAGAACTGCCCCATGCGGACTCCTGGATCAGCTTCTGCTCGACCTCCACTCACAGCGAGAGGGCGTTCAACACCGCGGACAGTGGGTGGACTGCCAGTGTCTTTCTGTTCGTTCTGCAACAAGCAAGTGACGCACACGTCGGAAGAACATATCTGCCGTCTTTGCCGAGTCGCTGGTGCTCACCGTTCTGGGGATTGTCCGTCCCGCAAAGGAGGTTCATCATCATCTTCCTCTCAGTCTGTCTTGTCGTATTCCGTTGAGACAGCATTCAAGATGCGAGACCGCGTCGTGGAATCGATTCCCTTCGTTCTGCCAGCTTCCGCGACGACTTTAGTATGGGAAAGTATCGACAAGGTTGGGGATGTCGACATGATTCTTCGACGCACTCTCCAACGCATCGGTGTATGGGGTGGTGGGTCGCAGACACCCATAACAACTCCCTACGCTGCTCCTGCAGCTCTGTCTCGTCACTCATCATCGACATCTTCCTCTTCATTCACAGACTCGACGGCAATCCCAGCACTTCAGAATGTGGATGGCTCTGGTGTGTACGTCATCTCATACGCCGAGGGCCACTCCGTGGTGCCAGAGCGCATTCTCAAGTACATGCGACTGCTGATGCATCACGAGATCTCGACCAATGCGTTCTCCGTTGTCGTCGTGTTTGATCCGCACCCTTCGACGTGGGAACTGCAGAAGCCAGGGATGGTCACGCCTCGCTCGCTCCCTTCGAGTCCGACCATGAGCGAACAACTAAAGAAACGCATGGCCAAGTACACGCTCCAGACGCTGCTGAGTGCACGGGAGAAGCTGGTCAAGATGATCGTCGCGCAACGGAAGCTGCAGATGGAACACGCAGTCCAAGAGGGGGCACAGAGCCATCAAACGGAAGAGAAGTAAAGACAATGGGGGGAGCATCAGGCAATAGAACACGTAGTACAAAATGCAATAATGGGAGATCAGAACGTCAGGATCCTACAAGCCGCTCGTGGTCGTGACCAAGCAAACGAGAAGTGCGGGCAAACAGTATTGTCATCATCTTCTTCGTCTTCTTCTTCTTCTTCTACTTCTTACGGCCATAACTACCTAGTGTATGATGCGAGTCCGACCGCCGAGGCGAGTGGGTATCGCTTACTCGGCGGCGCACTCGTCGACGACGCGCGCGAATCGGTGAATGTGGTTGATGAAGAACTCGCCCGTACGCTGGTTGTTCTGCTCTTCATCGACAAGCACAACATCGTCGTTCAGGTAGTAGTGCACGTCCGACTTGAGCGCCGCGCCCTGAAGCTTGTATGCGATCAGCTCCGAGCGGACCTCATCCACTTCCACGCCACGGAAGCGCGCGAGCTTGGCCAGGTCGATCGAACGGTACAGCTTGACGTACGAACGAAGCGATGGCACGTGCAGCTGACGCTCCACAATGGCGACGAAAAGCTTGAGCTGCAGCTGCGAGACCTCGGCAGCGCGGTTCTTGTCGTTCGCGACGACGTTCGGCAGGATGAACTTGGGCGTGGCGAACGAGAACCAGTCATTCAGCACCGCGAGTTCCCCCTTCTGCAGTTTGCTCTGCTTGTCGCTGTACTTTTCACGGAGCAGCGAGTGGATCTGTTCGTTCACGCGCTGGCCAGGGCACAGGAAGAGCGCGACAGCGAGCAGCGCCAGCGCCTTCTCCGTGTGCTTGTTGAGCTGGTCGTAGTCGGCAAATCGCGAGTAGTAGTTTCGGCTGCGCTGCACCTGGAGGATGATGGTCGAGAACGAGCGGATCGCCGCCGCAAAGTCCTCGAGCATGAGCTGTGCCACGCCCATGTGGTAGAACACCGAGACGTGGCACATGGGCGACTTCTCGTGGATCTGGTCCGTCGTCTTCTTGGTGGCATCCCGCGCGCTCTTGTTGTAAAAATCAATCGGTTCGAGCAGCTTGAGCGACGTGTAGTAGTCGCCGTACAGCACGTGCGCCCGCGAGAGGCAGATGAGCGCAAAGTAACCGAGCTCCTTAATGAACTCGTTGGGCGCCGTCACGCTCTCGTCCTTGAGGATCGCACGAATGTTGGAGAAACGCACGAGCGCATGCAGGTAGTTGAGCACCTTGGTGGTGTCCCAGATGCCCGCGTTGGCCTGGTACTGTGCGATCTCCTGCTCGCTCTTGGACGCGATCTTGGCGCGGTACTGCGAGAACGACTGGTACTGGTACACAAACTCGCCCACGAGATCGAACGTCCACTGCGACGGCAGGGCGTCGACGTCCAGCGTTTGGTTGAGAATGCCGTCAAAGATCTCGACGTAGTTGTTCCAGGACTGCACCTTGAACTCAAAGCCCGGCTGGAGCTTGGAGAACATGTGACGGAAGTAAAGCTGCTTGTACAGCACGAGGAACGTCGCGTCGCCGTCCACGAGCGACTCAATGGCGGCGGGCTCGGGCCATGCCGTCTGCTTAAAGTAGTTGTTGGTCAACGTGTGGAACTCGCGGTCGTACAGACGCGCCATCTCGCCCACATTGCCCGAGATCAGGTGCGTGTAGAGCAGCGTGAACCAGTTCTTCACGCTCTCCGGGAGGAGGAAGTCGGCAGGCTTGTCGTCGCGGTGGAGCTCGCTCATGATCGTCGTTCGGAAGTATTAGGTCCCCACACAAGGCGATTGGTGGGCACAGCGACGCGACCAACTGCCGCGGGGGCGGGGGCGAGCCGTAGCCATAGACCGCACACCCCGTCCAAATACTTGGCTTTAGTATGGGATCGACGATCCTGACGGAACCGAGTCGGTCGTCGTGTTCTAGGAATTGATATTATCATCAATACTTGATTTAAGAAGTTATTGGATAGGACACCAACGGACAATAACTAAACACACACCTGAAGAGACGTCAGGACGAGGACATGGAGATGAACGCTACGTGACGGAGCCGTACGCAGCGACATGGACCGCAGTGCATCGCCATCTCGAGCGCCTCGTCGACGCAGCCCCGCAGCGCCAAAGCGTGTGCCTGGGCCGCGTCCAGGCGTCGATGTGCCGAGCTGGTACGACCTCCCACTGCTTCTGCCGTCACCAGACCCCGTGCTCGGTCGCATCCAACGCCAGTTCCTCGAGACCACGGACGAAGCGCTGACGGCCAGTGCAAACGCTGAGGTAGATGGACGAGTTGATGCGTTTGTCGCACCCAAGGTGTCGCGGTTGTCACCGCAGAAGAAGCGACAGGAGAAAGAGCGCGAGACGCAGTTGAGGCAGCACTACGCCCGGCGGCATCACAGTAACAACAGCACGAGTCGTCGGCGCATGACAACACATGGCGGCGCTGCTGTCGTGCTAGATGCATTGCGACACGAGCGCACGAGGCTGTGCGAGAAAATCTGGAGGGACCTCGATCGCTTCGGTCTCTGGAGGATGGCCACCATATACGACGATGGAGACGACGCTTCCACACGAGAGACTCACGCGTCCGTGGACGAAGCTGTTGAGTCCATCATGACGCAGTGGCACCAACAAGAGCAGCACGAACCATTGAAGCTGGATGACGAGCAGATCGACGTCGATGACGACGAAACAACGAGAACACCGACGCCGAAGCAGACACCAGCTGAACACAACCAAGTGGATGCAGCCAGTGGAGTGTTCCTAACTTCTGTGCCTGGGTCTCCTACAAGCACCCAGAGACGCAAATCCGTGCGAGAGGAGCCACAAGAGCCGGCAGTGCAGATTGAAGGAGAAGATGAAGACGAGGAAAGCGACGATATTGAAGACGAAGAAGAACGTATGCCAATGTCTCGACGCACAGACAGGAAAGACATCCAGACGCCAGGGCTCAAGCGCCGTAAGCGACTGAAAGACTTGCATGCGTTCGTGGAGAAGCAACTGCAGAAGCGGCTCTTTCGGTCGTGGGAGACCATCGAGATCGCACTTGCAGGCAGCGGTGAGCTCACAGTGAATCAGATCGTCAAGTTTCTCCAACACTCGGACGTGAAACTCAGTGCCGTTGATGCAGCCAAAGTTCAAGCCATTCTTAACAAGCACGTTACCAGCCACCAGACAGACGCCCTGCCTGATCCCACGTCTGCTCACGCGCCAGAGGCATCCACAGTTCTATCCAAGCTCTCGTATGACGTCTTTCGACGTATTTTTCACCCGAGAGACACACAGGAAGTCACGCGATGGAAGCGCGAATTCGATCGCGAGAAGATCCGTCGAAGAGAAGAGAAAGAGATTTACGAGAGAGAACTTGCAGCATTAGAAGATAAAGTCAAGCGGCGGCTGGCCGAGTCAGCCAAGCACATGGTCGAGCTACTCGACAGTTTTCGATGCGACCCGCTCGCGATCCCATGGGAAAACAATGTGCAGCGTCTTGAACTTCGCGAGATGTTTTTGCGTGTAATCTACAGCAAACCCGCTCGCCGTCGCTTGTCTCTCGTGACTGCCGCGATTGGAGACCCCATGATACCAGTTGCATCGACAGGAACGACGGCCGCGGTTGAAGCTATGGTGCCCGAGAAGCTATCGGTGCCTCAGATTCGGTCCGCGTTATTGCAGAAGTACTCCCGCAACGGCCACTTTGAAGACATTGAAGTGCCTGTTGCAGCGTATTTGTTCCATGACTTGGCTGCCGATCGGATCAAGATGAGCATCCGGGCACTTTGGAAGCGTCGAGAGGCTGATTTATGGCCCGAACGACAGCTTATTTTCCAATTCCGACTCAAGAAAGCTGTGTTCTACGAGTGGAGACGCTTCACCAAGCACGCAGAGACGCTGCGCAGGTATATCATGCGCAAGTTTGCGGCGTGGGCATACTGGACCAAGCTCCGGCATCGCTACTATGCGTTTTACCGCACCGGCTTTTGGCCATTTTACGTGTGGAAACGCCACTTGCAACAAATGATCATTGCCCGTGGCAAAAGCTCGTTTTTGAAAAGTGTAGTGTTGACGTACATCCAACTGCGTCACTTCAACGCATGGAAAGCTCGCTATCGTCTTAAAACCTGGAGACGGCGTCAAGTTGCGCGGTTGCGAAAGAAAAAAGAGCGTAACGTACTGCGAGTTTGCTTGAATACGTGGCTCGAGAAACTCAAAGTTGGGCTTCAGATCTTTCGTCTGTGGAAGACTCATGGACACGTGCTACAGCGATTGCACAAGAATTACATGGTGAAAGTCACGTTCTACTTGTGGCGTTACTATTCGATTTTGAGACAAGACATGGCAGCAAGGCGATACAAATGTCTGCATTCTCAGTTTCCACCAGTGGGGGCTACAAAACCTCGGCAACAGGAGTTCCCCCAGTCTCGCCAACGTCCCCCACATACTCGAAGCGGGTTTGGGTCATCTCCAAGCATGAAAACGCCACACCACGGCCCATCACGAGGTGTATCGTGGTATGCACCTCACACCAGCGGGGTAGGAACCACTCGTAGTGTTTCCCATGCAAACGCTCTCGGTGCAGGGACGCCCAACAGTGATGTCGACGGTCATATTGACGTATTTGTCAACGTAGAGGAAGAGGACGAAGACGAAGGAACACATGCCGATCACACTCCACCAGACGTGCGTCCTCTGTCACGCATTATGGAGACAGATCTCGCCCCCAAGATCGAGCGCAAAACCAGGTTGTATGACCTATGCCTCGATTTGTACCTGCGTTACAAAGAGCGTGATCGCCGAGAGATGACAGGTAATATCGTCACATACCGCCGGGTTGGTCGCATCTTGTTCGCGATCATGAAGACGTACGTGTCACGTCACAAGAAAAACCGCATGGCTAGCGATCTTGGCGCATTCCGTGTCTTGTACAAGCGCTTTAAGTGGTGGATGAGTGTCTCTGTCTACAAGAACCTCCATCTTCAGCATAGTGGTGAAGTCGTCGACAATAAGGAAAATGTGCGCGAAGACGAGAACACAGACGGCAACGAAAGGACGATACTAGAAAAGAAGAACGAGGCCGTAGAGCTGGACTGGAAGCGCGACACGGAGTGGCGACAACGCAGTCTCGAGTGGCTCCCCAAGGAAGCAAAGGAGCTTCATCAAGACCTCGTGGAAATCGACCATGAAAACGTGCGTCGCATGGAACGGATACAAGATCTAGAGATCCAATTACGCGAACGACGCCGTCAAGAAGAGGTGTTTTTACGCAAAGAAGCAGGCGCAACGCTCAAAGTGCGCGCCATGCTGATGCAACAAGCTCAGCAGATTCTACGCACCCGAGGACATCGTATGCATGACGTCCTCGATCGAGTGTTTAATGATCTGCTCGAGCAGAAGCGCCGCCAGCAGCTCCGCTCGAGCTTCCGGTCTTTGCGGATCGTGATGATGATGCGCTACACGACGACACTGTGCCACCACGCACAGCTACGCAACTGGTTGCGACTGTGTAACAAGTTTCTGTTCTGGGAGCGCCATATCGACCGCTTCTATCGCTTGCGAGTCAAGTTCCACGTCTTTCGTACGCTGCTCCGCCACGCAGTTTGGAAGTGGAAGCACGAAAGTGACGAGCTGTCGGCGTTATTGCAAGAACGACAGCGACTTCTGTGGAAGTACGAGCACTACTTGGATCGCCACGTTCTCTTGAACGGCTCACCGTCAGCCGCTCGTATTGCTTTGACCAAGTACTCGCCCGCCAATTCATTTCATGGCGTGTTCTTACGCTGGGTGCAGTACACTCAATTGAGCGCCGTCCGCCAGCAGATCGTCGCCGTGTTCCGACACAAGCATGAGCTGTGGCAGATGCATTCCATCTTCCAGACGCTCAAGACGTACTTGAAGGCCAAGTACACGTTCGAGTCCCGTCGAAAGTGCGTCCCGTTCCTTTGGCGTCAGTGCGTTGCTGATCTCGACGCGATGCACTGCAAGATCCTCGCTCTACGAACTCGACTGCCATCTCAAAAGCTAAAGCGGCATTTGTGGCTCATGCAACGCCACCTCCAACAGTCTGCTACTGGCGCCCCCACCTTAAAACAGCTTTTCCAGCTGCACGAAGACGAGATTCGTCACCGTATGTATCTCGAGAGCCGCTTAATGTTCGTGGCGTACAACGAACGCCGTGTGCACCACTACAACGAACGGCAGTCGGCAATGTTTGGCTCGCCTGTGGGGCGAAGTTTTGCCTACGAAAAGGCACCACCGTACGGCAGCATCAGTGAAGTGGTCGTGCTGTGTGGGAAAAAAGTAGATGGCGTGGTGCTCGTTCTCAAGACGAACGCCTCGATGACCGTGGAAGGCCAGTTGCATGGCAATCCTTTCGGAAACCGGGAGGCATTTACGCTGACCCGTGGGGAGAAGTTGGTGTCCATCGAGGGCTTCGCGTCGCAGTCGATCTACGGACTTCGCTTTGGGACGAGCACAGGGCGTCTTTCCAAGTGGTTTGGCCATTGTGAGAAGGGCACCAAGTTCGAGTTGCGAGCCGAGTGGACCAAGAAGAAGGAGGAGATTGTCGGGATTTTGGGCTACGCGGACGCTACGTCCATCCATGCTCTTGGATGCGTGTTTCGGCACACAACGCTGCGGAACATTTTCGAAGGCATGTGGCTGCAGTCGTCTGTGCCGAAGCTGGCTGGTGGCGATGCAAAACCTCCATCCAGTGGTGACAGCGGCGGTGGCGCACCGCAAACGAGTGGAGGAGACGGTCAGGGGCAGCTGCAAATGACGCGAGTGGTCGACGACATGACTCTGTGCGATCGCCAGTTCGCTTATTTCCTTCAAGTACGTATGTGCGACGTGCTCTTGGCCATGAAGAGAGCCCACAAGTTCGCACTTCGACTCTATCGCATGGCCAAGATGCTTCCATTGGTGCTTACGCGGACAAGCGTATTGATGGGGCTCACGCGTTGGTACTTCAACTCGATGACACACGGACTCGTGCATAGTTCAGACTGTGAGGACGAAGGCAGACAAGTGCTCCAAGACGGCATGAACAAGCGTGCCAGTGGCGAAAAGGCCGTCGAGGAAGGCACGCGGATGCTCGCCGAAGTCGACAGCTATCGCGACGAGGAAAAACAGCTCAACGTGGCTACGCTCGGTGTCAAGAAGAGCAGTGAACTCAAAGAGATGATCGAGCAGGGCGAGTTGAAGATTGCCAACGGCAAACGATTGATCGAGGAAGGCCAGGCCGAGATGCTCCGTGGCCGGCAGATCCTACCGCACATCCCCATGACCAAGCGCATGATGAACGCCATCCGCCGCATGTACAAGGTCGTGCAGACGAAGGACTACATCGACCAGATGGACCCAGAGCTGCGTGCCATCCTGCTCGAGGGCGAGGGCGCATCGACTAATACTCCAACTAGTATCTACGATCCGATGTAGCCATCTCTCTCGTGGGATCATTTCGAGGTGGAAAAACGGTGTATCTTGGCTAAATGAAGGTGTCATACAGATGGTTTGTATCGAAAGTGGGTGTGGTTTTGGTAGCTGGTCACATTGAGGAGCTACGAAGGTGACAAGAAGGAAGCAGAAGAGCAGACCATGGCTCTGCGCGTGGACGCGGCCCATGATGTGGCTGTGATGGCAACAGCAGGCGATGCGTCGCTGTGCAAGCTCTCGGCGAGCTCCCTTGGGTACTTTGAAGACGCCTTCGTGCAGTTCTTTGTCAAGAACCCGTCGCGACGGATGCCCATCATAAATCGTGGCTATTATGCGCGGGTGGCGGCGATTGAGCGCGTGGTCACGCGCTTCCTGGACGCACATGCAAGCTCCGATGCGAGTACGAAGAAAGCACAGGTGGTGATCCTGGGTGCGGGGCTTGATACCATGTATTTCCGCCTTCGACACGCCAATCGACTGCCCAAGAACTGCGAGTATTATGAAATGGACTTTGACGATGTCACGATGCAGAAGGTGATGGCAATTCGGCGAAGAAAGCAGCTCATGAGCGTGCTGGGACTGAGCTCTGTGACTGAGCTACAAGCCGCAGTGTCTGCAGGTGCGTCCTGCAGGCAGCAGAGTACGCATAGAGGGATAGAGACAACTGATCCGATATGCATCGCAGGTGGATCCGCATTGAGTGTTCCTGGGTACCATCTCATTCCTGGAGACCTAAGAGAGATTGCGACTACTCGAGAGAAGCTGGAAGCTGCTGGGATTGACAGCACGTAAGTTATTCGCCGGGCCTTCGTTTGTGGAGTCGATTGTATCCTCACTCCCTAGTACATGATGCAGTGCTCCAACTCTTTTTGTCTCGGAAGTCGTGTTCGTTTATATGGAAGCGCAGTTCTCCCGCGAGTGGATCGCATGGTCGTCTGGTTACTTCGCAGACGTGAGCTATGCGTTGTATGAGCAGATTCTACCAGACGACGCATTCGGTCGAGTCATGATGACGAACATCAAGGCACGCGGCTGTGATCTACTCAGTATTCGTGACTACCCAACCATCGAAGCTCAAATCGAGCGCTTCCGAGTTCACCACTTCGAACATGTCGAGTGCTGGGATATGAACGACGTGTACTACAAGTATCTAGAGGCGGAAGAGCGCTTGAAGCGGGAGAAGCTCGAGATCTTCGATGAGGTTGAAGAGTACCACATGCTCCAGGCTCACTACTGCCTGGTTGTTGCCAGTAAAGCAACAGCTTCCAAGTCCGCCAAAGCCATTACGCTCCAACCTTGATACGACAGAGCTGCAAAAAGTTCGAGTAGTTCCTGAGGTGATGAGCTTGAGTACTCGGGTGTCTCAACATT
>KE464417.1:4129-21934 GCA_000387445.2 Pythium aphanidermatum DAOM BR444 | reverse complement strand
TACGGTGGTTTGCTGCACGTTTAAAAATCTCCAGCGGACGAGTAGGAACATATCGTAAAGTTGCTTCTAAGCGGATTGATCTGCTCTGGTCTCCTGTTCTCTGTCGTCGATCTTGAATCTTGTGCGAGAAGATGCACTTGTATTCTGACGCGTGGTATGAGGCCGAATCGATGGCGTGATGGCTCAGTAGCGTTGCCAATTGGCCAAAGTTGCCTAGATTCACGGGGCCGCTTGTTTCTGAGCATCCGCGTCCACCGGAGTACCCAAACCAGGATATGTGGGTGGAGGCAGTCGCCGTGTGAGGGCCTCGGTGGCTTATGGTACGCCGCTCATGTGCTTTGTTGGCTGGACCTGTGCACCTCGCAGCAGAATTTCAAGTTCCCAGATGTGGTGGCGTTCTCGCTCAATTATGGTGTTGATGTGAACACCGAGGGCGACGTCAGTGATCGCTTGTGCCTGCGTCGTTGACTGTGGAACTAGTTTTTCTAGGACGAGGGATCGCCACTGCACTTTACGGCAAATGGAGGAAGCGTTGAGATCGTGAATGAACTGCTCGAACGCGGTGCAAATGTGAATGCCGTCGCGGGTGTGAGTACACTGCCAGAACTGGGAGCAGAAACGTCGCTGACTCAGCTCTGGCTGTTTCGCAACCCCAGGATATGGCGACGCCGCTGCATCGTGCTGTTGCAAAAAACGACTTGGGTGTCGTCAAGCGGCTGCAGGACAGTGGCGCGGACATGAACTTTGAGGCATCGGACTGGGTGAGGCCAGGATCTATGCAACGGTTGTCGCATCTTCTTATCGATGCTCACACAAGTTGTATGTGTTGATCAAGATGGAGTCTCCAATCCTCTGGACTTCAATGCACAACACAATTGAGACCGTGGAGGAATTTCTCAAGCGTTCCGCCTCCTGTGGGCCAGAGACGAACGTGCGTGTCGTTGACAATAGCCGCAGTCCAGTCACTTGACACAACAGTGTGTTGCTGGTTGTAGAAACTTGGTCATCGTACCCCCTTGCTCGCAGCCGTTCTCAAAGGCCACTACAGTATGGACTCGCCGACATGCTGCTGGGTCACGGCTCCCCAGTCAACACTGAGCATCGTGATGGTCAGACGCTACTTCATATCGCCGCCAAGAACGAAGACGAGGAGATGGTCAAACTACTTTTGCGTTTTGGCGCTGATACGAAAGCCAGGCTGACATCGTTTAAATCGACCGCTTGATGCAGGAGGGATACCAGCCAGTGGAGAGCACGGAAGACGGCGTCGCTCGCAGTGGGATCCTCCTAGTGGATGGTGGAAATCCCTCCGTGAGACCACCTTCTTCTCAAGCTAGAAAGCTAGGCTGACACTTGCCGTTGGTTCCACGTGTTCCGCCGCCTTGGCACACGATACATCACCACTTCGTTGCTTATCATGTCGTCTACGAGCACTCGTCCGCGTCGGCGTCTGGACCGCCCTCGTGCTCGCGTTTTAGTTGTATGAACACTCGTTTGAGAAGTGCTCTCGTCCAATCCTGTGACGGGTAATTTCAAAGACGCACCGTGATCTCCACTCCGTCTTCTACCTTCATAACCAGTTGGAGGCCATGCTGAAGGCGTACCGACGTGCTCTACCCCTTACAATGAGCGACGTCTGGCCAAAACGCACCGCCATCGAACGCCTTGCCGAGGCATTGGAGAAGACTGCTGAGAAAGATCACTCGAACGACACGAAGATGAAGAGCTCTGATGTGAACGAGGAACCATCGCGGGACGAAGAACCAGAACGGGAGGAAGGCACAGCTGACCAACCACTCACTTCATGAGCACCACGTCCGGGTTGGTAGGTCGAAGCTTCAGAACAAGAGGGCACGGGCTCCGATTCAAAATGCTATCTCGCATAGTTAACGTCGATGTTTTCATGATGTTGGCTTGAGTAGCCGTTCGCTTCTCTATCCTGGGACGCCTCTTCACATATCCAGCCACAAGCCTTGCTCTTAATGAGCACATGGAACGAGGTGACAAAGGCGTCAGCGTCAACCCGATCGCCTCAGTCGCACTCCACTGTCCATCGGCGACTGCGTGGGCGACTGGGCATCGATGTGGCATCTTCTGTCGTGCTCCCGCCCTTGCAACAGACCTCGCCGCGTCGCGTGCCATTGGCCGTCCAGCAGTATGAAGAACTGCACCGTGTCTGTGATGGCTTTCGGGATCGACTCAAGGCCACTGAGTCACTCGTGGACTTCGCCGTGCTCCGCAATGCGGTCGCAAGATCGTTCTCTCCTACGATTAGCGATCGTGAGCGATTTCCAGCCACTTCAAAGCCAGACAGCGACTGCTTCTCTATCGCCAAAGCTGCTGCAGACTCGATCGAACACGTCGCTCAGGCCCCATTCTTGAGCCAGTTTCTCCTCCGCCTTTTTGATACAGTTGAGCGCTGCGCCCACGAGAAGCGTCAGCACGAACTACTCTTTTCTGAGAGTCATGATCGATCTCAAGTGATCGTTACGATGGCCGACAAGAGTGCAGAGCCTGAAGATGAGAGTCGCTCATCCAGCAATGAGTCCTCTTCCTCCGATAATGTCGAGAGCGATGCCGACGTAGAAAGCGATAGCCCGAGACAACCGGACAACTTGCGTTTGGCATCTCCGACGAAAGCCACTTTCCGCACTACTCTCCGCAGTCGCAAGTTCCCACCGACGCGAGTCCCAGTCATTGAATCGGTCCAGAAGACAAGCGACTGCATGCCCTTTGACTCTCTCAAGCGCCCACTGGATCTCACATCACTTCATCTTACAGGACACAACGACCTAGGCTCCGCGCAATGGAGTATGGTGCTTTTCCCGAAGAAGAAACCAAGTTGGAACAACCAAGAAGAAATCAAAGCATTCACCCAATGGGCTCAAGCCAAGCAGGCCGCGCTCACCATCGAGGAACCCACAGAGACAGCGGAAGGAGCAGGGGCATCCAATGCGTCCGAGATGATGTTCGCTACAATGCAAGAGCGATTTCGCAAGGCCCTCGCAGTGAAAGAGCTCGTTTGCTACGAGCTGACTCGCTTCTTGTTCGACAAGTGTCCGACGACAGCGCGCTTTGTCCATGGCTTGTTCCTGGAGCTGACGGAAATCACACTGCGGACACTCTCCAATGCGGAACGAGAGCAGCAGATCGTGACCCAACGGCACAAGAACGTTCAGCTGGAGCTCGCTCGCCTGAACGACAAGCTCCGCAAGGTCAAGACTTCACTCGAAGCACTCGAAGACACGCTTGGGAGACGCCAGCAAATGCTGCTACGCGAACGAGAGCGCATCATTCGCAAACGCAAAAAGCTCAATATGCTGTTGTGTGCCGACCAAATTCTAATCCGAAGTGTGTCCAGTATTATCCACCACGCTCAAGAACTAGGAGAAGATATCGCCCAGACTTCGCTTGTCGCCAGTGCGAAACCCAACACCGACATGCGCACACTCGTGCCTTCCTTCCAGCCTGATACTCGCTTCACGGCAGTAGACGACGCGGTCCTGGTCGTGCTCGAGAAATTCGGTAGTTTGCCCTATGTTGAGAGTGAGAGAAAGCGGAACGCGGCAGCGATTGCGACTGCAACCAGTGGCGTAGCCGAAGACGAGGAAGACGTGATCGTCCTCGGAGAAGCGGACGTGAAGAGCGCCATAGAAGAGTACAAGGCGACGCTTGTGAGGTTGTCGCGAATGGTGTCAGCGAAAAGCCCGGACAGTTGCGTAGGATGGGATCCGCAAGAGCTCTGGGACCAAGCGCTCTTCATTCCGCCCCACGAAGAAGTTCAGGACCTCGAGCGAGACGTTCAGAGGCTCTGTGCCCATGTCGAAGAGCGCATTGTTCAGCACCGCCGACGACGGATCGATCGGGGAAACTTGGTGCAGCATGTTTCAGTGCAGACGGACATCAGTGCCTGCCTGCCGACGTCTGGCACGACCAGCCAACGATGGAGAGCCAAGAAGTTCGCACAAGACACGCTGGCACAGGTCGCAGCGATGAAGATTAAATCCACGCCCCAAATCCCTCAATGGAATTGGCGGAAACGCCACACACAGCGACAGCATCACCGCCACTCGACACAAGACCTCACCATGGATCCTGGCGCGGTGGCAGGATCGTCGAATGCAGCAATGGACGAATTCATCCACAAAGATCTGCTCGCCTCGGTTGTTCCCCACGGTTTCCGTGTCTTCATCCGCTCGGTTCCTGCAGACTACTCGCCTCATCAACTTTCCCTAAGTCAAGTTCACAGCACGATCTCGTATCTTTTCAATGGTGTGTGGATGCTCATACAAGAAGATTTCCATCGGCCACCGCGATTTTCGACCAACAGTCCTTATGGTGTTCAGGACAGTGCTCGCGTGATTCCTCTTTCTCCTGTCCACGAGTACATCTATCGCATCTACTTGCAACACTTCCATGTCGAAAGCGTCGTCGCGACTCGAATCCTCGACCTACTCGTCAGTGCAAGTCGATTAGACACGCAGAGTTGCAAAGTCCAGCTCTTTTGCCGTCTGTTGGGAATGCCGGGCGTGCCTTCGTTCCCCGCCGACGGCTTTTGGTTCCTCCTGAAGGCCCTCCATGTTCTCCAGAGATGCTGTACCAGCACTGGCAATTACTTTCTACTGGATGCAGAAGGCGACAATGAGTTTGTGCCGCAAGCGAGTGCTATGGAAGCTCTCAGTCAATTGTTTGCAGGGTCCTCGAACGAAGTTCACAAACGCCTCCGGCTGAAACTCTCTGGTTTGGCCAGTGTGTACGGCACTGTTTGGATACCAGCATACAACATCCTGACGTTTATAATGGAAGAATGGAAAACAGGACAGGACACGTTACGAGAGCTGGTGGAAGAGAAGCTTTTCCTGGAACACGGCACCGAGACAGATCCTTTCACTGGAGCTCGTCTGTTCACTAGCAATGATAGCGTCGTCACATTCACTGAATTCCTCCAAGGCTTTGCCATCTTGGAACTACAAGTCAATCGAACAGAAGCACTACAGGCTTATCGGCAACTTCTTCACGACTCGACAGTAACATCCCAAGATACGAGCGCACCATCAGCACCACGGCTTGATCGCCACCGATTCTACGTCAACTGGATGCAAATGATTCTTCACGCCGTCAACGTCGCCCAACAGCAAATGCTACATCCCCAAAACTCCCATACACTTCCTTTGCTATCTGTGCTCGGCCCAAGAGCCAGCAGTGGATCGGCCGGTCCAGGGGTGCAACTAGGGACAGTCGCTGACGCTATGATCGCAGCGAATCAATCGCTGGCTCTCAAGTTTCTGTTAATGAGCTGGGAGCAAATGAAACCTGACATCATCCGTCGACTCGACGCTAAGTTCAACGACGTCGGGCTTCAGGTTCGACTCATCCAACAAATGGAAAGTGCTCTCAGTCAAAGTCCACGGGACGGCAGTGCCGCGTGGCATAGTGTCCATCAGCTTATTCAGATCTCGTACAATCCGATCCACCACTTGACGCACATCACGTGATATCAGGATCCTCTCGAACTGAAGCCGAAGACGACTGGAGACCCGCTCGAAGCGTCCTCATAGATGCCGTGCTGGCACTGTCTCGCAGTGGGGCTACTTCGGTCATGTACGACTTGCTCGCGGCCCCAAACCCCTCCGTTTCCGCCGTCTTCCACTCTTTGAACGCTCGTTTTTCTAATACCATAGCTAGTTGAGGAGATAAATCGTCAAACCGCGTTTCATAAATACGACGTTGCACCACTGGACTGGTGACGGTCTTGCAGTATTTATCGAGGATCGAGTCATACGGAGGTATCGCAGAGTCCATCGGCTTCGTCGAGACCCAGTTGCGTTCTCGTTCTTGCAATCGTGGGTCCACAGGTCGATCAACCAATTTTCGGCCAGTGTGACGGGAGTAGACACCACGGGGTGGTGGCTGGCAGAGTTCCTCTCCGTAGATCTGACGAGCAGATAAGGGACGTTTGAGCTCCACGTTTTCACACGCCCGTTCAGGGGAGTTCGTCGGGATAAATGCTTCATACTTGGCCACGTCGTCGCCATGCCGAAACATGTTGAGAAGGAGCCAATCGCGTTTCTCTTTGTCAACCTGAGGAAGCGTGACGCGCAGGCATGGAGGACACTTGACTGGCTTCAGTTTCTTCGTCTTCGAGTCCTGCTCAGGGCGCTTTTTCTGTTTAAAGACGGATGGTTTTCGTCGCCTTGGTGCAGGTGCCTCGGTGGACGGAGTTGCCGTCATGCGTCCTGGGGACGACACAGACTTCACAGGACTGACAGCGGGCGCTAAGGCCGCCGTACGCACTTCTTGGACTTCGTCGTTGCTGGGCTCGTCCACGGGCGTCGTCGTTGTCGCTGCCTTTTCGACTCGTCTCGCCTGCCGCGGAACAGGGGCCTTTGGCGTAAATTTCGGAGGTTCTGCCGGAACTCGACTCGGTGACTTGTTATCAGATTGCCGGAGTGGTCTTCGCATCGAGTGTTGTGATAACGCTCGCACGGGGGCTGGCGACGTCCGAGAGACAATAGACGACGTACTTTTGGCGGCGATTGGTCGAACTGGGCGCTGTGGGGTCTTGATCTGCGGCTCTGCTGGGCATCCATTTAGCTCGCCAGCGACAGCAGCTACTGGAACCGTAGCCGCGGCATCGTGGACCTCATCATCCATTTTCTTCTCCGACGACTTCAGATCTGCAGAGCCGTTGTCGTGGTCACTCGCGTGAGCTTTCTCATCGCTAGGGGTGTCAAGCGGCTGTACTGAGGCTACCCCCTCTGTGACGCCCGCTACAATGGTTGCTGGGACAGACAACGGACCTTCACCACTCGATGGGTTGCTTTTATCCTCGACTATTCGCTCGTTCTCTTCGTCTTCGTAGCCTATTTCGTCGTAGTCGCTCTCATATTGCACAGCCCCGCCGGACTTGTTCTCTTCCTCTTCATCATCGGAAAACGCGTCGTCGTATCTGTTGGGCGAAACGCCACTCATATCGATCGCTTCAGCCACTGTCGCATTGTCTCCTACTACATCGCCTATGTGGGTCGAGATAATCGTGTTTGTTTCTAGGATCAACTGGTGTGTCTCTCTTCGTTGGTCATCCTCAAAGTCAATGGCGTAGTCCATCTCGTTCACAACATCACTCGTGTCAGCATCGTCTTCTTCGCATTGGGCTTCTTCCGAGTCTTTTAGCGCAACTTCCGCCATGATTTCATCAAGTAGTGCACCTGCGTGCACCTCTTTATAGTCTTCACCAGAACCTTCAGCACGAGCACTAGGAACCTCTGCCATATCGCTGTGGTCACGTTCTGGAGGAGCTGACGCACTGGCTTGGCTTTGAATCGCATCATCTACATCGGACGGCGTGTTGGAGTTGTTGAGCAATCGGACGGAATCAAGAGCTCTCGGTTCTTCGCCCAGTTGGTCGCCTTCAGAACCAGTATCAATGGGGACTGCCGCCTCTTTGGAAGTTGGAACTACTGCCAGTAGTGCCTCTGTACGAATGGCTTCGTTGGTACTGGATGTGTCCACCTCATCACGACCGCTCGCGCCTTGACGATTCCCGGCGGGGATGAGAACGACTGATTCGATCTGACCAGTAAGTGGACTCGACGGATCACCGCCGGCCTCTTCATCTTCTATCTTCAAGTCTTCTTCTTCTTCTTCTCGTTCTCCAGTCTTTCCCTCCTCCTCCTCCTCCTCCTCCTCCCTCTCTTTCTCCTCCTCTTCGTCTTCGTCTTCATCGCTCGTCTCTCTCTCCTGACTGTGATTTCTACTTACTTCTGCTGCTAATCCATGCTCGAACGTCGCTTCTCGCAGACTCGGTAGTCGCGGTACGAAGGCCATCGCACTCGGTCGCTTGATCAGCACGGGAGTTGAGGAAGTCTCCTTCACCACAGCCACCGCTTCCTCTGTCACCTCATTCGTCGGCACTTGGAGTTCGTCAGGGGCGGCGGGAGCGAGTTCTCCGAGACTGGACAGTCGGCGCATCGGTGCGGGGCGCATGCGTGGGGAGCTACTCCGTCGCTTGAGCACCGCCTCGACCTCTGGCTCGGGGTTCAGCTGCACGTGGGGCACACTCGAACTGCGGACGCGTCCGATCAAAGGCGTCTCGACCTTCGATGGAGGCATCTCCTCTACTGGATGCTCGTCAGCTAGTTGCGTCCTCTCTTGTGCTATGCTCTCCGCTTCACCCTCAGGCTCTCTGTGGCCATCCACCGCATCGTCCGCCTCAAATTCAGCGTCGTAGTCATCCTCTGACTCACTCCTCCGCTCCTCCTCCCCTCTATCCGCCCTCTCGTTGTGCGTTCCTCTTGACACTACATCCTCCCCCTCCGCTCCCCTCTCAAGCACCTCACTGCTCTGTGCGTCATCCTCGGCATCGAACTCCGCCTCGTACGCCTCCTCCGCCGCGAACTCTTCGTCCGAGTACTCGTCCGCCATGGCGTTTCTCCCAGTTCAAGTGCAGGGCCATGACCTTGAGCCGCATGACCACAATCCTCCCGAAATAGCCCTCCATTCAGCCAGCCACCACCACAACTCTTCAGACGGCAGTGGACACGTAGCCACGCGTGTTCCTCCTCCTCCTCCTCCTCCACTGGCGGTCCTCTTCCTCCCTCCTCCTCCTTCGTCGTCATCCGTCCCGTCATCACCCCCGCCACCGTGGCCGTGTTCCCTCCTGCCCCGTCGCTGATCTCATTTTTCTATTTCCACCAATTGAATCGCTCGTATCCTCCTTATCAGCCAATCCGAGCGCTCTTTCGTACCCTCCCCTTCAACATTGTCGTCCCCCATTGGGAGGACCGGGTCTCCTCTACCTCTCCTCCCTCCGCTCCCTCCCCCACTCTCGAATCTGCCGTGTGCCATGGCCTCCGCCACGCGTTTTCTCGACGCCGAGCTCTCGCCTGTGCGCGTCCTGAGCTTCTCCTTCGCTGGGGGCCGCGCCCACGCCCTCGCTGAGCCTCTCGTGCGCCGCCAGCCGCCCGCTGAGGTCGTGGGCGTCGACTGGGACGACGGCGTCGCCTTCACCAGCGTCTCCGACTGGGCTGACGCTCTCCTCGGCGCGCTCCATGGTCAGTTCCTCGACAAGCGCTTCGTGGTCGTGGGCCACAGTCTCGGTGCCCTGATCGCACTGGCGTTCACCCGCGTGCTCCGCGACCGAGGTTTCGCCTTACCTGACCACGTCTTCCTCTCGGGGATCGCAGCCCCAGCGCATTGGGTCAAGTACAACGCGCATGCGACCGACGAAGAGCTACTGACGCTGCTGAAGCGGTGGAATGGGTCGGACCCTGTCGTGCTGCAGGACCCATCACGTCGCACAGTCCTCCTGCAGCGACTGCGTCGCGACCTCGGCTTACACAACCTGCTGGTGGAGTTCTTACAGGCGTCGGAGACCAAGTTGCTGACGCCTACGACTGTCTATGGGGGAGATGCGGATCCGGATGTACCGGAGGACGCGCTGAAGGAGTGGAGCACAATCGAGGCTCCGAAGGCTGCGGTGGCAGTGAAGGTGCTCCGCGGAGACCACTTCTATCTGTCTGCGCCTGAGACGGAGCCAGTCTTCCACAAGGAGTTGGTGGAAGAGATCGAAGCGGTATCGACGCGAGTGGTGCTGGAGTCTGCTGCGCTCATCGATGGCTGGAACGCCACAACCGCCGAGTACCCAGCAGACAAATGCCTGCACGACATGTTCGCTGATGCCGTCCAGCGGACACCAGACGCCGTTGCGGTCTACTATGAAGACAAGACGCTGACGTTCAAACAAGTTGATGAGCAAAGCGAGAAGCTCGCCGATTATCTCTTCTCGGTGGGCGTGCGGCCGAACGCGATCAGCGGCATCTTCATGGAGCATTGCATCGAGTTCGTGATTGCCTATATCGCGGCCCTCAAGGCGGGAGGCGCTTACATGCCTCTGGAAATCGTGTATCCACCCGACCTCCTCGCCCGTGTCATGGAAGAGTCCAAGCCGACCATTGTGTTGACCAAGCACTCGTACCGTCACCGTCTCCCCGACTGGCAGCTGGCGTTCGAGATGGACGATAACTGGTTGAGCACACCCGCGATCTCCCAGGCCCCGCCAATGCCTCTAGACCGAGTGCGTACGCATCCCGACGACTTGGCGTATGTGGTCATGTCGTCAGGCACTACTGGAATTCCAAAGGGGATCTGCTGTCCACATCGTGGCGCCGTCCACTCGTACCATTGGCGTCTTGTCAACTGCCCGTTTCTCCCTCACGATCGTGTGGCATCCCATGTCTTCTTCGTCTGGGAGCTTCTTCGTCCCATGTTGGGCAATGTGCCGCTGTATATCATCCCAGACGATGTCATCTACGACCCCATTCGCCTCGTCGAGTACATCCAACGAAACGCTATCACCCGCATTCTCTTCACACCGTCGCTGTTACAATTGATGCTAGACTCAGTTCCTCGCGACACACTTCTCGACGCAATGCAGACACTACGACTCGTGTGGCTCTGCGGTGAAGTAGTGACAATTGAACTTCGCGACCGGTTCGTTGCCCTCTTTCCCCACTGTGAGCTGCAAAACTTGTACAGTGTCTCTGAGTGCCACGACGTCTCTGCTGTTGATCTCGCCCACATGACCGCCTTTGATAACTCCTTATCGAACAAGTATGCGTCGTGTGGAACGCTCATGGCGAATGTCAAGGCTTACGTTCTCGACGACCAGTTCCGACCGGTGCCTATTGGAGTCCCCGGTGAACTATTTGTTGGTGGCCCATGCCTAGCCATTGGGTACTTGAACCGTCCTGAGCAGACTGCTCAACGCTTCCTCACGAGTGCTGTACCAGGAGAGCGAGTCTATCGCACTGGTGATCGCGCACGATTCCTTCCGAATGGTCATCTCGAACTCATCGGTAGATGCGACTTCATGGTCAAGATTCGAGGATACAGCGTTGTTCTCGGTGCTGTCGAGTCGGCGCTCGCCCAGCATCCACTGGTATCCACCGCTGTTGTGCTTACTGAAGGAGCAGAAGGTGAAGACAAACGTCTTGTGGCCTACATCGTGCCTGAAACGTGGGACAAAACGCCGAGTGTAGCGACGTTGCGCGAGTTTTTGAAAGAGAAGCTCCCGCACTACGCGATTCCATCTGTGTTTGTGCAACTTGATGCTCTGCCAATCAACAGCGCAAGTGGCAAGCTTGACCGTAAGCGGATCCCAGCGAGTGACCAAGCTCCCCGACTTCGTCTCGCCTCTGTCGATTTGACGGGACATATTGACCGGAAACCCCAGACTCCGACTGAAGAGCGTCTCTCTGCGATCTGGGTAGATCTGCTCCGACTTGACGGCGACTTTGTCGACCGTACTGCCAGCTTCTTTGATGTTGGGGGCCACAGTCTTCTAGCAACTCGACTCCTCTCCTGTATCCGGGACGACTTTGACGTCCACTTGACGTTAGCCGACGTGCTGTCAGATCCTTCACTGCAAGGCGTTGCAGCTCGTATCGATCGCTCAATCAAGGGGGAGGCTGCTGCCGACCCGACCACTCCGCCAAAGACCGTCTTCTCTCTCGAGGCCGCCTTGGACCCGTCAATCTATCCAGCGGCCACGCGCAAGTCTGGCTACAGTCGCTACCGTGTTGAAATGGTGAGCAAGCCTCCACGTTCGGTGCTTCTGACTGGTTGCACCGGATTCCTCGGGGTCCATCTTCTCCACGAATTGCTCGTCGGCAGTGATACTGTCATTTACTGTTTGATTCGCGGAACGGATGTCGAGCAGATCGACCAGCGTCTGCGTGGCACACTGGATGATTTCAAGCTGACTGAGGCTGCTGTCGCTCACGGATATGAAGATCGTGTTGTGCTGGTGCCCGGGGATTTGTCCAAGCCACTGCTTGGTGTATCGGAGGCAACGTTCAAGATGCTCGCCAGTGAAGTGGACGCGATCATCCACAATGGTGCCGAAGTGAATCTCGTAAAGCCGTACTCGGCTCTCAAGCCAGCCAATGTTCTTGGTACACAAGAAGTTCTCCGTCTGGCTGTGACAAACGGGCTCATGAAGACTCGCGTCAAGCCAGTCCACTACATCTCTACGAACGGTGTGTTCCCAGGGAACTACGCAGCAGACGTGCTCGTGGAAACAGCGAATTTGACGGACATCTCGGACGCCCTTGAGAATGGATATGCTCAGAGCAAGTGGGTGGCCGAACAGATGTGCCGCGTTGCCGCTCAACGAGGACTCCCCGTCTCGATCCTTCGTCCAGGAAACATGGCCCCGTCCTCACAAACTGGCGTGTGGAACCAACGCGACTTCATGTATCTGCTCCTCAAAGGCTGCAGCACCATTGGCGCGTTGCCGCACGCGCCGCAATGGCGCTTCGATCTCACGCCTGTCGACTTCGCAGCCAAGGCCATTGTGCATTTCTCCGTTCACCGTCCCATCCAGGCCTTGGGCGAGACGTTGCACATTCAGAACCCAACGCTTCCTGTGCATGGGGATACGTTCGTCGAGCTCTGGCGGAGCGCACTAGGTGCAGCCAAGCTTGCAGTGGTGCCTCTGTCTGAGTGGCGCAGCAAGGTCCAGTCCGCGGCTGCCGAGGCCGAGAACCAGGATGAACTCGAGCTGCAGCAGTTGGCCGCCGGCGTGGCCGCGTTCGAGTCCTACATGGAGACCTCCAAGGTCTTCGACGCAGCACTCGCGACGCCGCTTCTCCACGCCGCCGGCATCGACTGTCCTCGAGTTGGTCCTGAGCTTCTCGCCCAGTATGTAGCCATGTTCACGTAGACCTCGAGTCCCCATTGGTGGAATGGATCTTGTTTTCATCCACTGATGCGCAGTTCAGATCTCAAAATGCATTTTCATTGGTCCCCTCATTTCATGTTTGGACCAATCACAGAGCGTTCCCAGATCGGTGGTACGGACGGCTGAGGAGGATCCTGCGGCACCGCCAGACTGAGATTGCGATCATGGCGCTCGTACTGGACGGCAAGGCGTGTGCCCAGGCGATTGAGGCGGAGCTCAAGACCGAGATCCCGACGCTTAGCGCCATCCCGAAGCTCGTGTTAATCCTCGTAGGCTCGAACCCAGACTCCAAGACGTACATCCGCCTCAAGAAGAACGCGTGCACACGTGTGGGGATTGACGTCGAGGTGGTCGAACTGCCCGACGACGTGGCCTTCGAGCACTTGGTTGGGCTCATTGATGGGAAGAACACGGACCCGACGGTGCATGGTGTGTTGGTGCAGCTGCCTCTGCCAGTCCATTTGCAAGCGCGTGAGCAGGCGGTGCTCCACAGCATTGCGCCGGGCAAGGATGTCGATGGGCTCCACCCCGCGCACTTCTACCAGCTCCCCAAGGCGAGACCGAGTGGAAGCGATGCTCATCAGGAGCACGTATTCCTTGAACCGTGCACGCCTGCTGGCTGTCTAGAGCTGATGCATCGTAATGGCATTGACGTGGCCGGCAAGGATGTCGTCATGGTTGGCCGTGGTCAGCTCGTGGGTCTCCCATTGTCGCTGATGCTGCTGCAACGCAATGCCACGGTGACGACGTGTCACTCCCAGACCACGAACCTTGAGGAGAAGGTCAAGCAAGCAGACGTCGTTATTGTTGGTGTGGGGAAGCCCAAGTTGATCAAGGGTACGTGGATCAAACCGGGTGCAGTGGTCATCGACGTCGGCATCAACTACGTGGACGACCCGAGCTCCAAGAAAGGCTACAAGATTCTAGGCGATGTCGAATACGAGGCTGCGAAGGAGCGAGCATCTGCCATCACTCCAGTCCCAGGAGGTATCGGTCCAATGACAATCGCAATGCTGCTGAGGAACACAGTTGAGAGCGCCAAGTTCACAACCAAACACTAGACATTCACAGACAATTCACATTTTGTACGTTACGTCGACGTCACACTTCTTTACTGTACTGCGGTGCCGCGTATTGGCGGCTTCACCGATAGCTGAGGCCGTTATCCATCCCCATGGACGATTCGTAGTCGAGGGAAGACCCAGTTTGGTCAATACCTGGGCCATTTTGGGCGTATGATGCACCCTCGTAAGTGAACCCAGCGAAGGTGTAGGACAAATTCCTCAGTGTGCTGTTGCGGTTTGCACTGCCAGCCATGCTGCCAGCGTGATGCGCAACGCCAAGATTCTCCACGGTGGGGCGCATACCATTAGTCGGCGTAGGAGGAACATCATCTGCGATACTGAGACCGTCACTGTCAATCTGCGCGAGTGGCAATTTGGTGAACTCCTCTTCGAAGTTGGCAGCATCAATCGGGTCGGTGTACTGGCACGGACGGTACATTGGCGTCACTTCCCGGTGGTAGAGCATATTCCAGTCGATGGTCGCAAAAAATGGGTGGTACGTGATCTCCCGAGGATCCATTGCGCCAAGGCGCTTGGCTGGATCTCGCGTTAGAAGCCCTTGAATCAGATCCATCGCCTCCTCACTGAGTCCATCAGGGAATTCAAGCTTTGCCTCTCTTAAGCGGTTGAATAGTTCTTCGCGATCTTGAGTGTACCATGGCGGTCGCCCAGTCAGCATCTCGTACAACACCATGCCAAGGTTCCACCAGTCCACGGCTGTTCCATGACCGTTGCGATTCAGAATCTCTGGAGGCAGATACTCGGGTGTTCCGCACATCGTGTATGTACCATCAAGTTCGCTCGTGATCCCCTCTTTGGCCAATCCAAAGTCCGCTAACTTGACATGGCCGTCCACATCAAGCATGATGTTCTCTGGTTTCAAATCTCGATAGACAATGCCCTGCTCGTGGAGATGGATGAGCGCTAAAGCAATCTCAGCTGTGTAGAAGCGTGCCATCTCTTCAGGGAAGCAACCAACGCGACTCAAATGGAAAAACAAGTCGCCACCGGGGCAGTAATCTAGCACAAAGAAGAGCTTGTCCTTGGTCTGGAACGCGTAGTGGAGGCAGACCACGAAGGGGTGCGTCACCGACGCCAGGACACGGCGTTCAGTTCGTGTGTGTTCCACTTGTTGCTTTTTCACGATCGCCGACTTACTCAGGATCTTGACAGCGAAGAGTTGCGACGTGTTCTTCTTGCGCACCAACAACACCTTCCCAAACGAGCCACGGCCGATCATGCGCAGCACGTCGAACTCCTTCAGCGAAACACGGCCGTCGCGCCGCATGCTCTTCACGTTCTTATCATCATCCAGATCTTCAACAACGACGCTACGACGCTGCTCGGACGACCGACGCTGTTCTGAGTACGAACCCATCATGTCGCTATCCCGCAGACTCGAGCTGAGCATGTCCATGTCCGAGGGTCGCTGCTGGCTTTCTGTGGTCATCGTGACCTTCTTTGTCGGCCTTGGTGGACGCAACGTGCCTTCCGAAGCGCGCGGAGGCAGGTCTTCGGCTGCATTCGACTGCGGTGGAATGCGGGCGACTTCAACGGACTCGAAGGCTGGTGGCTGGTTCGCGGCCTGTGTGAGGAAGTCGCGAATAATGCGGCAGCTCGTGTGGAAGCCCTTGTTACCGCAGCACTCGGTGTGTTTGTCCGTGTCGACCTTGCAGTTCTCGAGGCTCACGAGCATGAGCACTTCTCGCAACCACCGGTCAAGCTCCTGCTGACGCTTCTTAAGGAACGTCGAGTCGAGGGATCGCATGAGCGTGCGCGTGGGGACGGGTGTGAGACGAATGCCCTGCGTCTTGAGCTGATGCGCGAGCTGCTTGAAGTCGTGGAAGCGTCGGTAGATGGTCCACTGCTTCTCGCTCACGATGCATTCGATCTCAAGTCGGAAGACGGCGTAGAGGCGATGTGTGGTGGCATCGCGTGCAAACGAAAAGCCTTGGATGCGGTTGAGGCGGCCGGCTGCGCCCGCAGGGATATACGCCGTGGTGTTGGCGACCTGAGCTTCGCTGCGCTCGAAGTTGGCGGCCCAGAGCTTCTCGAAGTACTCGCGCTCGTCTGCAGGCTGTGGCGGGCGTTCGTTCTTGGGCAAATGGCGCACGTCGTCGTCCACGAACTCGTCGTCTTCCATGATCTGCTCGTCGCCCGCGAGCTCGAAGTTGTCGTCGAGGGAGAGCATGGAGATGCGCGAGCCTGTGCTGAGCATGGACTCGGAGCGCGAGTAGTTGAGGATGTTGTGTGGGTCGGGCATGCGCGGCACGTGCACGGCGGCAGTGGGCTGGAGGTCGACACGCACGCGACTGTGGAGGGGGAGAGGGTGAGTGCATGCAGCGAGAGCAGTGGGGGCGGGGCCACGTACTTGGCGCTGCCGTGCTTCCCGGCGGGCACGGCCGCATGCACGGGGAAGTCTCGGGATGGCTTGCGCTTCTTCTCGTCCCTGCCCATGTAGGACGACGCGCCGGACGCCACGACGTAGGAGACGTGCACGTTCATATCGCCATACACCCGACACGACACGGCACAGACAGACACGAGTGCAATGAGCGACTGTGGTGAGAGGAGCGGATATACACAATAGGATCGGGGTGCGGTTCGGGACTGGGGGTGCGGGCCACACACACGCTAGGAGTAGGGCCGGTGGGAGAAGCAGCCCCAGCCCAGCCGTAGTGCCGTACCGTACAGTACTTACATCATCCTTGAAGCCGATCAGCCGCGTCTTCGCGCCAAATTCGGTTCAGTCTATTCCGTCGGCCCTTCTTGTTCTTCGTCGGTCGGTCGGCGGCGGCGGCTGCGCGGTGGCGGCGTTCCTCTCCCCTTCCCCGATGCGACGACACAGTTCGCGGTCTGCTCACGTGGAGATCCAATGGCGCGAGGCTGACTCTCCTTTCGTCAGCGTGCGGCGCGGCGATCGCGAGAATGGAGAGGGGCTTGAAACCGAGAAGAACGAGATTTGCGGTGAGGGAAAGCCAAGTGAACCACAGCTTGCAATCTGCACAATTGCAATGTTCAAAAAGAAAACGCAGACAGACCAACCTAGAAACTGCGTTGAGAATGGCAAGTGAGTGGGATATGAGGGAAACTCGCACCCAGCACGCACTTTCACAAAAGGCAGCGGTTAACACCATCCCTCTCGCCAAAATCCACAACAACACGGCAACGACGCCGATCAGCTCAACAAGGTTTTCCAACTTTTCGCTCCCCAAACCCCTATTGACACTGCATCACTGTTTCGTAATCGATCGAGTCTGGCAAACAAGCAATTTCAAGGAGGTGCTCTATCTCCTTGATAAGCATGAATTGCAAACCACGTTACCCAATCTATAAAATGATCAAGTACACAATTGTCAAATAGGGGTAGGCGATCCCTGCTTCACGGATGCAATCGGAAGGCGGCGTGCGTAACGTGGTGAGGAAGGTTGCTCGTCGTTGGCTCAGGTGTCAAACCTTGACAATCGACTCGAAGATCCAAGCCAAGCCACAAATCCAGGGGAACGATTGACTCAGAGTGATGAGCGGTCTAATGGAACGAGCCAACATTGGACGCCGTGACTATGCTGGGTGAGGACGCATGCGTCGGCGTATCCAGATCAGCGTGAAGATTGCCCGCTTGTCTGATTTGGTCGCAATGACTGGTTGTGGCAAGTGCAGTCGTCACGACACTCACGAAGTCGGCATTGGTCTTGTGAGCATAGGACTGTGCGGCTTGTTCAGTTGCTTGGAGCAGCCAATCCACACGCTGATCCTCGTGCAACAGTGCCCCCTTGCCTTACATGGTGGCATCGGTTTGTGGACTGTAGACACCGAGCGTGGCTGTTCGTGACTGCGACAGACTGTAACGATATCCCAAGTGACGATACTTCCAGCACCAATGGCTTTACACGCTCATGGATAGCCACTGTGTGCTCGCAGCCACTGTCCATGATGCCGTTGCACTCGGTGGGCAAACAGTCCTGGTTGCTCAGCCGGCTCACCAAATGGTCATGCGCG
>KE464414.1:0-22017 GCA_000387445.2 Pythium aphanidermatum DAOM BR444 | reverse complement strand
ACGGAACGCCTTCGTGGACCGCGCATGACACTCACTTCAGCTTCTGCGTCACACCGTACACACAGCTCCGACTCACGACAGTAGCATGCTGCGACGCCTCTCCACCGTTGGCTTGACAGCCTCGCTCGCGGTGCTCGCCTCAGTAGTCGTCGCGACCGACGAGTATTCGTTCAACAGCGTCAGCAATGCAGGCAGCGCTGCTGCTCAGGTCAACACCTACGAGCGGAGCAGCGACATTGACCAAGCGAAGCAAGCAGAGCTGGGCAGCGCCCACATTCAGCACAAGATCCGCGCCGGGGAGACCCAAGTGCGTGGTGTGAACCTCGGCAGTTGGCTCGTGGCAGAGAAGTGGATGACCAACTCGGCCGACATTTGGCAGAATGTGCCAGATGAGTTTGCCGGTGGTGGCGAGTACCAGGCCATGGCCCACGGTCAGGACCAGCAGACGCGTCGCTCGCACTTCGACAACCATCACAACACGTTCGTGACGGAGAAGGACATTGCGGCGATCGCCAAGGCCGGATTGAACACGGTGCGCGTGCCTGTGGGGTACTGGATCGTCGGTGAGGACCCCTTCGACTACAGTGGCGAGGAGGAATGGAAGACGTACCCGAATGGCACAGTCAAGTACCTCGACCGACTAATCAAGGACTGGGCACTCAAGCACAACGTCGCCGTCATGATCAGCATCCACGGCGCCAAGGGCTCACAGAACGGCGCGGACCACTCGGCACCGACAGTAAGCGGTGAGACATACTGGAGCGACTTTTCTGAGAACGTCAACAACACCATCAACGTGGCACGTTACCTGGCGGAACGCTACAAGAACGACGCGGCGTTCCTAGGAATGGGTCTGCTCAACGAGCCCAACGGCAAGACCAACGAGGATATCGTGAACCAGTACTACATGGACGCTTATGCGGCTGTGCGCGCTACTGGCACCGACTGTGTTCTGACGATCATGCCGATGCTCTCGAAGCAGGACGGTACCAACCTCAACGGCTTCATGGAGGCACCAGAGTACACGAACGTGTGGGTCGAATGGCACCCATACTTCATCTGGGGCTACGACAAGGTGTCGGCGAGCGACCTCATTAACAAGTCGATCTCGACCGACTTCGCGGCCAAGGTCGCGACGTGGAACAGCCGCCCGAACGCTAACAAGCTCTTCTTCGGCGAGTGGTGCCTCGCCAACACGGGCCAGTTCCAGGACCCAGACTCGGATGACTTTAAGAACTGGGCGCGTGCACAGATCAAAGTCATGGACCAAGCCCATGGTGGCTGGACGTACTGGAGCTGGCGTCTCTATGACGATGACCGCGAGGGCGCGTTCAACGCGTGGTCCATGCGCAACGTCATGGCCAAGGACCCGCTAGCGAAGATCCTGATCAACCAGGAAGCCACGCAGGCGTAGACGTTTCTGTAGTAGAGCATGTAGTGTATCATCAATCAATCCAGTCCTCATCTCATGACGCATGCCGATTGTTGTCTCGCCAACTGAAGTCTATCATGGGAGAATGTCGCACGAAGGTTGCACGAAATGTCCCACTTTCTCCTGAAACGCCTGAAACGCCGCAAAATGCGATGCGGCTTTACTTCAGGATCCATTCCCTACTGTACTGTACGGGGGTCCTCAATTGGGGACGTTCATGGCATTCCGCCAGCAGACCTCCTGGAATCGGCGATCACACGTGCTGCTCCTAATAATCGCTGGGGTATTACTGCTCGTCGACATCCCAGCGCTGTTGCCGCAACGCCGGGAGCCTTGCTGCCGCGTCGCGTCGCGTCTCGTGCGTCATCGAGTTCCGTACGGTTCCGCGGCTCTGGGATCTCGAGCCTGTCGTTTGACGCTAGGACACCACTCGAAGTGTTTAAAACACTTCCGCCGGTTGTCCGACCGGTTTGTTATCCATACTCACTTTCACAAGTATACTCTTTATGACAGGTTCTTCTTCTCTACCATCCCCACCGCCACCTCCGAGTGATCCACAAGATATCCAGTCTCACAGGTCTACGATTACGGCGACTACCGCCCCTCAACAAGGGCTAGGGACGCTGTTTGGTCCGTGTATACAACCTCGTATACTGCCGCCACGTATACCGAATGTGGGGCGTGCCGACGCCAAGGGCAACCAACACTTTCGTCCTGGAAGCCCCCTCCCGACCCGAGCCTCCATGACCCCGCAGCTGGCCGCCGCCGCCGCCAAGGCCATGCGCCGCGGCGTGCAGCAGAGCATGCAGCGCGCTAAGCAGCAGCCCAGCGGCAAGTGGGTGCGCGCCTTCGCGTCCACGCCGCACCCTAGTGAGACCTTCCTCACGGGCACGAACAACGCCTACGTGGAGGAGATGTATGCCGCCTGGAAGAGCGACCCAGTGAGGTAAGGACACCGCATGTGAGGGATATCTCGACCACAACAGAAACTGATGGTGTGGGGGGACTCGTGTAGCGTGCACAAGTCCTGGGACGTGTACTTCCGCCAGCTTGAGAGCGGTGCCGTGCCTGGGGAGGCGTTCATCCCCCCACCGACGATCCAGTCCGGTGTCACGCCGGTTGTGTCGGTGAACCGTGGCGTCGCCGCCGCGTCGGCGTCGTCGCTTGACCACAATGACGCTTTGGGGCTCAGCTACCTCATCCGTGCCTACCAGGCGCGTGGCCACGAGGCCGCCAACCTCGACCCTCTCGGTCTGCAGCAGCGTCCTCCACTCCCAGAACTTGATATTGAGATGTACGGCTTCACCAAGGCTGATCTCGACCGTGTGATCGCCATCCCGAAGAACTTGTGCGTGCTCTTGATGCTGGTGAACTAGGTGAAGGCTTAGGATACTGACGCTGTTATGGTGTGATGATCGGACAGTTCGTCGGGCGTGTCAGGCTTCCTTGAGGAACTGGCGGATGGCCACCAGATGACGCTCGGCCAGATTGTGCAGCGTCTCAAGGAGACGTACTGCAACTCGGTCGGCGTGCAGTACATGCACATCCTGGACCGTGACAAGTGCAACTGGATCCGTAGCAAGGTCGAGTCGCTCGTCAAGACGGAGGAGAGCAAGGAGAAGCAGATGCACATCCTCGAGCGCCTTGCGTTCTCGGTTGTGTTTGAGCGTTTCCTCGGCAACAAGTACAACACGACCAAGCGTTTCGGTCTCGACGGTGGTGAGTCGCTCATCCCAGGTCTCAAGTACATGATCGACCGTGCCACCGAGCTCGGCATGGAGCACGTCGTGCTTGGTATGCCGCACCGTGGTCGCCTCAACGTGCTCTCGAACGTCATTCGTAAGCCAATCCAGCAGATCTTCAAGGAGTTCCAGGGCACGCACATCGATGTCGACGCGTACAAGCAGCCGGATGTCGAGGACTGGTCCAACTCGGGTGATGTCAAGTACCACTTGGGCACGAGCTACGACCGCACGTACCCAGATGGACGCCGCGTCCACCTCTCGCTTGTGGCCAACCCGTCGCACCTTGAGGCCGTGAACCCAGTCGTCGTTGGTAAGGTCAAGGCCAAGCAGTACTACCTCGGTAACGACAGTGAGGCTGAGCGTAAGGTCATGCCACTCCTGCTGCACGGTGATGCCGCCTTTAGTGGCCAGGGTGTTGTCTACGAGACGATGCACCTTGCTGAGCTCGACAACTACGACACGGGCGGTACTGTCCACGTTGTGGTGAACAACCAGATTGGTTTCACGACGGACCCAGCCAACTCGCGTTCGTCGCAGTACTGCTCGGACCTCGGCAAGGCCTTCGACGTGCCAATTCTCCACGTGAACGGCGACGATCCGGAGGCTGTCGTCAAGGTCTTCGAGCTCGCGGCTGAGTGGCGCCAGACGTGGCAGTCGGATGTTATCATCAACCTCACGTGCTACCGTCGCTTTGGCCACAACGAGATCGACAACCCGTTCTTCACCCAGCCACTTATGTACTCGAAGATCTCCAAGATGCCTTCGGTGCTTGACATGTACGTGGACAAGCTCGTCAACTCGGGTGTCGCCAAGAAGGACGAGTGCGATGCTGTTGTCGACAAGGTCTGGAACTTCTTCAGCTCGACGTTCGATGAGTCGAAGGACTGGGAGCCAGCCAAGAAGACCGACTGGCTCGCCAACCGTTGGGAGTCGTTCAAGAGCCCAAACCAGCGCTCGCGCATTCGCCGCACGGGTGTCGATACCAACGTGCTCAAGCACGTCGGTGCCAAGCTCACTGAGATCCCTGAGGGCTTCGCGCTGAACCGTCAGCTCGAGCGTATCATTGCCACCAAGAAGTCGACCATTGATAACGGTGAAGGCATTGATTGGGGTACCGCTGAGGCACTTGCCTGGGGTACTCTCCTCCTTGAGGGCAACCACGTCCGTATCAGTGGTCAGGATGTTGAGCGTGGTACGTTCAGCCACCGTCACGCTGTGCTGCACGACCAGAAGACGAACGATGAGTTCGTGCCACTGAACCACCTCGTCAAGAAGTCGTCGGCCTCGGCTCCGCTCGAGTACAAGTCCTCGGAGGAGGGTGCTGTGCCTGATGTGCAGGCTGAGTTCGTCGCCTCGAACAGTTCGCTGTCCGAGTTCGGTGTCATGGGGTTTGAGCTTGGTTACTCGCTCGAGAACCCGAATGCCCTCGTCATGTGGGAGGCCCAGTTCGGTGACTTCGCCAACGGTGCGCAGATTATGATCGACCAGTTCCTGAGCGCCGGCGAGGACAAGTGGATGCGTCAGTCGGGCCTTGTGCTCCTGCTTCCACACGGTTACGAGGGCCAGGGTGCTGAGCACTCGTCGTGCCGTATCGAGCGATTCCTCCAGATGACGGACGACGATCCGAGCGTTGTGCCAGTCATGGACGAGGAGAACCGCATGCAGATTCAGCACACGAACTGGCAGGTCGTGAACTGCTCGACGCCAGCTCAGTACTTCCACGTGCTTCGTCGCCAGATCCACCGTGACTTCCGTAAGCCGCTCATCTCGGTGCAGCCAAAGAGTCTGCTCCGTCTGCGCCAGGCCTCGTCCAAGCTGGAAGACATGGCTGAGGGCACGCAGTTCCACCGCCTCCTGCCAGAGGCCACGCCAGAGGCGCTCGTCTCGAACGATCAGGTGAAGCGTGTTGTGTTCTGCTCGGGCAAGATCTACTACGAGCTGCTGCAGGAGCGTGAGGAGAAGGGCATCGACAACGTCGCCATTGTCCGTGTTGAGCAGATTGCGCCATTCCCATTCGACAAGGTCGCTGAGGAGGCTGCTAAGTACAACAACGCCGAGATCACGTGGGTCCAGGAGGAGCCACAGAACATGGGTTTCTGGACGTACGTCGCGCCACGTATCGAGACGGCTCTCACGCAGATCAACAACGATGCGCGACGACCATCGTACGTCGGTCGTGTTGCTGCTGCCGCGCCTGCGACCGGTTACCACGCCGTGCACCAGATCGAGCAGTCTCGTATCATCACGAAGGCCATGACGCTGTAAGCGACATGGACTCCAGTGTGAGTTTTCCCAAGTGCACTAAGACCGAGAGCGATTGTGACAATGAAAGAAAATGCGAGAAAAACGTGAAAATCACCATGATACCAAGGGCGTAGTACGTGTCTTAGCTGAACCGTGTCGTATCTGAGCAGGGCTCGAGCAAGAACACCGAGAGATAATCATTGCACTCGATGTCTGAGGGGACCAGCGCTCAGAAGGATATTTCGACGAGATGCGGTACGTATCGCATCCTGTCCAGTGTGTGTCTGGTTCGACCCGAGATTAGATTTGCAGTTGCCACTCGGCTCGTCGCAGGGCAACTGTGGACAGCGTGGGACTATTGGAAAAGGCAAGAAGCCAGGTGCTATTTCCGCCTGCTTGGCGTGTGGGTTTCCCAGGAAGAACACTCGTGTTTGTATCGGCCAAGCAGATGCTGGTCAGAAGTTGAGGAAGGAAACGGCGATGCGAAAATACACTTGAGGGCCGAAAGCCATATTAAGCAGCTCCCAATCGGGAGGTCTGTTCTCTTGGCGAGCGGTGGGCATCACACCCTTCTTCAAGTCTCTTGGCATTCTCCGATTTATTCCCAGAGCTGAAGGCGTCATCGACGGACGCGCTATCGAAAAGAAAGAGAAAGTCATGACGACAACATCACGCGGCAGAGACCGCTCCGAGCCAAGGACGTGGCTCAAATGGATCAAACGTGCAGCTTTGGGCATGGCCTCGCTTGCGATTGTGACAAGTGCTCCTGTGGCTCATGCGGCTGACCAGAGTCTTGCTGCTGCTCACTTCAGAGGACCCCAAGTTGTGCTCCTCGCTCATGGCCAAGCCCAAGCAGAAGCACGTGCTCTGATGTTGGCTCAGTACCATCAGAGTCGCCGATTGGACACGAACTCGACTGTTAACAAGGCCGTGGATAAGGCGAACGAAATCGGCGCCTCTGTGCGCAAGGCAATTAAGCAGATGCGAGGCGGCACGGATAAATTTTACCACGACCTCATCACTGCGGTCAAGATTCAGTTGTGCGAGCAGCTCATTAAGAGTGGAGGCGACAAGAACCCGCAAATCCGATTTGTAGACAAGTCAAGCGACAAAGCGTACAAGGATTCGACAGGCAAGTGTGTGGAAATCATGGCCCCGGACGATGCGACCAAGAATGAGTACTCCCTCGGCAGATGTGAAATCAAGCCCAACTGCTACTGGGCTAACATTACGTCTGACGATATCGACCGCCGCACGGTGTACGTGAACCCCACAGACGGCGGCATGACAAAGGACGAGTCGAAGGACGTGATCATGAAGTGGGCACAAGGGCTCATGATCTTCGTCGTGCCTGGCATTATCTTGGCCGTGCTCAGTCTCCTGACGATGATCTTCTTCCTCATCTGCCGCTGTTGTTGCAACCGTTGTGGTGGGCGTTCGCCGAAGGAAGGAGGCTACACGTGCATGCAGAAGTTTTGGCCACTACTGTTCTATCTTCTATTCGCCATCGGTGTTATTGTCGTCGCCGGTGTGGCATTGCTGTATCAGAAGACCATCGTATCGGCTCTCTCCGACACGTTTGACTACACGTCGGGAACGCTTTCGAATGGAACAACGTGGATCGGCAACATCAAGTCACCGCTCATCAACATCCGGGATAAGGTGGCGGACTCTGCTACTAGTATCCAGACCAAGCTTGCTGGTACTGACTTCATTGAGGATGGTATCGACGGCATGACCAGCAGATTGGAGGAATTCGGCTCATACTCCGCGAATCGGAGGCTTCCTGATAATTGTGACACTGATGATCAGTACTGTTTCCCGTGCGATGTCTGTACAACCATCAGCTCAGAAGTAAGTACAGCGACGAAAGAGATTGAGGACAACGCTGGTGATGGTATCGCACAGCTCAAGTCGGTCCGCACAAACCTCAATACTAAGCTGGTGGACATTTCGAGCTCTGTGAAATCGACGGTTGATGATCAGGTTGTGATGTTGGACGATCTTTCAACAACGATCTCGGATGTCCAGAGTGATGTCGACGACTCCAAGGAGGATTACTTTGAGAAGTACAAGAGTTTGCTGAATGCTTTCGTATTTATCCTCTTTGGCTTAGCACTGGCAGTTGTTGCAATTGGTTTTGTTGGTGTGCTGTTCGGCTTGACGCCCCTCAAGTTCCTCGCCAACATCATCCACATCGCGTACATTCTCGGGTTTATTGCGCTCTTCATTACGTTTTTGATCAGCTCGGTGTTCCTCGCGTTCAGCGTGATTATGGGTGACGTCTGTGAAGTCACTGCCATTTTTACTGGTGATTGGACAGTTCCGCTTGGTGACGAAGCCAAGGGCATCAACGCTTGCTTCCAGAACGAGTCCCTAATCGACACGTTGGACTTGTCTTCGTCGCTCGAGTTTGCGCGTGGTGGTATCAAGTTTCCTGATCTAAAGGTGGATGACATGCTTGCTTTCTCGGAACTGGACAATTTCTCGAACAAAATCGGTGCAACGACCGTCCAGACCACATTCAACTACGACTCAACGAAGCTCAATGATCTTTTGGTCGATTTAAACGATCTTGTCCAACAAATGAATGGGGCCTGTTCTCCCAAATCGAAAACTCCGAATGACGTGTACACCAAGGAAAATGTCTATGATCCATGGTCGATTCGAAATGAGCAGCCGTCTGGTAACGCCGATGACTATGTTAGATCTCTCTATGAAGGGTACGACATGGCATGTGATACAGCGATGAGTGGTCGTACATCATATACGTGCAAAGCCAGCTCATGCTCTTTCATTGTTGCGGTTATGGAGGCGTATCATGGAGCTCGCATGCTTGCGCTCGTAGAAAGAGATTCCACCAAGTTTATTGATGATCTACACACCAACATGACGAAGGTTACTTCATACACCAGCGATTTCAAATCAAAAACGAAGGCTTTGGACTCGTCGATCCAAGTGATTCGTGACGACCTCGAAGGTTCACTGATCAAGTACGTTGGTGACTTCGAGGATGCCATGTACTGCACATTCATCGCAGACGGTTACTTCGAGATTTACAACGCGCTGTGCGGCGATCTCATGCCAGCACTGACGATGATCTCTCTCATGCTTTTCCTCGCGGGCGTGTTTTTGATTCCCGTCAACATCTGCCTCATCATTGCAGTCAAGCGCCTGAAGGCACGAGGAAACGGTGGGCACGTCATGGACAACGAGATGAAGTTCAAGTAGACATACAACAGCTCACAGGCGGTCACTATGACCATTATATCATCCATAATATATGCTATGAACACTTCTCCAGCAAATCAAAGGAACTTGGATCAATTTGCTTCCTTACACAGTGGCTCCATCTACGTATCTCCACATATCACTCTGTCGATTACCGCACCCTCAAATGGAAGCTGGATTCAGAAGGCATGACTCGAGACTCTCGAGTCATGCCTTCTGCATCGAGTCTCGAGACTGTAATTGATGTCAAGTTCATCTGCATTGTACAGTACTCTGCAGTCTTTATGATCCATCGTCCGGACATGGAGTATTGCTTTCATGGTGGCTCTGCTGAGAAAGCGCACTCACGATCTGTGCAAGTTGAGTTTTGGACTCTATCGATCGGTGCTGACGACGGTACGTCTCGTAGTCATCGTACTCCACTGCACCACGTAAGAGGAAGAGTTCGTCAGAGTCAAATGTAGCGAGACGCCAGAGAGAGCGACCGAGCCATGCTATGAGCGTCGCGAGGCGGTTGAGGTAGAAAGAGCCAACAGACCAGTTGGCAACACCGCTGTGGTGGTGTCGGTGCCATATCTCGTTATCGAGGAAACGCTGCGAACCCCACGTCATGAGATCACAGGCGATCAAGACAATTGTGACGAGGAATATTGATTCAATCGCAAAGGCCAAGCGTCGGACGTTGAGCCCAAGTCGCTGACGCTGAATTGGAGGGATGGCGTCAATGACCAGAGCCCAATGCACCAGTAGGAAACTTGAACCAGCGGCCAGAGCGCGTCCGTCCCAGTTACACATGTCCATGACACAGAGGTGAGCAAGCACGATCTGGACGAAGACGAAGAGAAAGTCGAAGCTTGTATGTAAAATTGAGATCATGTCGCGCTGATACACGTTCCGAAGGAACCACAGGCTCACACGAGCCGTGCAGGCTAGACTGAGAGCTCCTATTACAAGGCGGAGATGAAGATTTGTCGGTATCAGCGCCGAGACTATGACAGTTGAGACGCTGAGAGCTATCCCAGCACACGAGAAAAACACCAGCTCGTATCGCTGTAGTCTCGAGATCGGCCTGTCAGTTGTCTGTTCACCCATCAGACCTTGTTTGGCATCAATGATTGATCGTACACCACGGCAACGAAGCTGCAAGAAGCGCGGGTCAAAGTCTCTCCTAGTCGGACGCGCCTGCATACTCTGCCTTGAATGCTCATCCGGCCAAGGACGCCATCTTAATCGGCTGCGGATCAACACACACTGCACGGTAGTGGTAAGCTTCGACGGGTCTTCACTCGCTATCATCGACAAGAACCTGCGACGCACGTAAGCGTTGTGCAAGTGCACAATGGAGATGATGAAGAAGCCGTGGGCCATCACAGCCTCAGCTGTGACTGCGCGACCGTAAATTCTGAACAGCACAAGTGGCTGTACATCGTCGATGAGCGATAATGACGTGATAATGGCGTCTGCAGTGGTGAAGAAACTTGCGAATATTGACATTGCGACGAAGTACCGGAGTGCTCGGTGGTTAGCGTCTGCTAATGTCACGATGAGTAGCATCGGCACCACGCTAATGACACAAAGCCCTCGCAAGTCGCGGATATAAAACGCGAAGATAATCGGACAAGACGCGCACGTGAGACTCTGGTACCAGAAGTCATACCGCTGGAGGAGTTCCACAATCACATCAAACCGCATCGAGAGGAATGTCGCAACTAGAGACGGAAGCACGAGCGGAGTTGTCACCACAGCGATCCAGCGGCCGATGGGAGCGGGCCACAACGCAATCGAGCCGGCCAAGAAGCCAAAGATCCCATAGTTCACAGTCAAGGCTAGTGCGTAGCGGTGCAACCACGCGTTGAAAGTTGTGAGAGCGCGAGGTGAGAGCAACACCGACTTGAGTGTGCAGTCGGCTCGGAGGGCAGGGAGCGATTGACTCGGTTGTATCTGATACAAGTAGTTTGGAGGCGATGGCGGACCAAGAGGCACGACCTGGATTTCTCGCCCCATGACGCAGGACTTGCACAAGGCTGCCACATCGAGCAGTCCGGGCGCTTTGCCAGAATTAGATATAGTGCTGTTCCTGATAGAATGTACCAGTGCATATCATGTGACGTCACCGTGTTCTTCGACAGTGTATTGCTGGTTATCTATTCTCGAATCATAGGTCTAGCACCAGCCAGCCGAGATGAGGGATTTGCGTCTTCTCCAAGCTCTTGGAGAGCTCACGGCTCAACGATGGCGATATCGATGATAATAAAGACAGCGTCGATTGACGCGCGTGTCTGGAATTCAAGTAGACCTCGACTAACCAGCGTTACGGGCGAGGAGTGTCGTGGTGGGTTCAGGAGGAGACGATACGTCGTGATCTGTTGTCGCCAGACGTCAAGGACACAGCCTCGAAATTGAGCAGACCAGACCACACATGCTTCGGTGTCCTTTGGTCGTTCTACTGTATAATACTGTATACTCTTCCAAGTCGCATGCAGAGAACAGCCGGCTGGTGGCTTTGCTGAGGCGTCCATTTGCCATTGAGGTCCACAGGATTGATTGGCAACACCATTGCGACGTGATCAGTTTCCGTATACTAATTACACCTCTACCTCCGACTTGATTAATTATTTTCTACATAGGAACAGTCTATCTCCACTATATTCAGTAGGAAGCAGCTTTGAATCTATAAATTACCATTCCAATTGCACTATCCTGTTGAGCTACACCATGGAGACGCTAATCAATGCGGGCACATGCGAGGTCACTGATGAGTGGTGGCTTTGGACATACACACGTGCGTAGCCAGGCAAGCGTTGATAAAGAAGTTCACTGCAATCGCTCTCTCACTTTGGATTCCACTCGATTTTACCAACGATGGCGACTAAGAAGGAGACAGGAGTGTACGAGGGCAACTCAACGCTCGAGTACTCAAGTGGCAAGGGCCTCATGAAGCTCGGACCTGACGAGCTGCATAAGCACATGTCCAGTCGCCTCGAGGCGGGCATTGGGCGGGCGCTACCTCAGATGAAAGTGCGTTTCTCGAACGTGTCGATCACAACGGAGACCGTGATCTCAACGGACAAACATGAGGAACTCCTGCCGACGCTGAAGAACGAAATACTCCAGAGCGTCCGAGGCATGTCGGCCAAATCATACAGAGAGACGCGTCATATCCTGAAGAACGTGAATGGCGTCTTCAAACCCGGTACAATGACTCTGGTCCTCGGTCAACCGGGCAGCGGCAAGTCGTCACTCATGAAGATCTTGTCGGGTCGATTCCCATTGAGCAAGACGACGAAGCTCGAAGGCACGATCCTGTACAACGGCACCAATCGCATGGATGTGGTACGGTGTCTGCCGCAGTTCACGTCGCACGTGACCCAGAGAGACTACCACTTCCCGTCGCTCACGGTGAAGGAGACGCTAGAGTTCGCTCATGAGTGCTGTGGTGGGCAACTCTCAAAGCATGCAAGCGAGATGTACACCCACGGCAGCCCAGAGGAGAACCGATTGGCCCTTGAAGCTGCCGAAGCGTGGGTGAAGCACTACCCTGAGATCATTATCCAACAATTAGGTCTCGAGAACTGTCAGAACACAGTCGTCGGTGACGCCATGTTGCGTGGCGTCTCGGGCGGTGAACGGAAGCGTGTGACGACAGGAGAGATGCAGTTTGGCAACAAATCGGTGATCTTCATGGACGAGATTAGTACGGGTCTCGACAGTGCCGCTGCGTTTGATATTGTGAAGACGCAGCGTAGTCTGGCACGCAACATGCGCAAGACAGTCGTCATCTCGTTGCTCCAGCCATCGCCGGAGATCTTCGAGCTGTTCGACTATGTGCTGATATTGAACGAGGGCCATGTGATGTACCATGGACCTCAGGAACAAGCTCTAGAGTATTTCCAAGGCCTTGGCTTCCAGTGTCCTCCAAAGCGCGATGTCGCGGATTTCCTCATGGATCTCGGGACGCGTCAGCAGTACCAATACGAGACTGGCCTTCCACCGGGCTCGAAATACCCGCGCAAAGCCAGTGAGTATGCCGAGATCTATGAACGCTCAGCAATTCACGAGGAGATGTTGAGACAGCTCCATGCACCGCACGATCCTGAGCTCATTCGGGACCGCGAAGACTACTTTGAGAACATTCCAGAGTCCCACCAGTCGTTTTGGGAAAGCACCATGACGCTGACTCGGCGCCAGCTCAAGCTCACTGTTCGGAATGTGCCATTTATCACTAGCCGAGCGATGATGATCGTCCTCATGAGGTTGATCAATGGCTCGGTGTTTTGGCAAGTCGACCCGAAAGACGTGCAAGTCATGATGGGCGTCCTGTTCCAGACTGTAATGTTTCTTGCGTTCAGCCAGTTCTCACAGGTGCCGACGTTCTTCGCGGCGCGTGATATTTTTTACAAGCAGCGCGGCTCCAATTTCTACCGCACGTCATCTTACGTTCTCGCCTTTTCGGTCTGTCAGCTCCCACTCGCCATCGTTGAGACGCTTGCGTTTGGCTCGATGATGTACTGGATGTGCGGGTTCGTCACGTCGTTTGTTCCTTTTGTGATCTTTGAACTTCTCTTGCTGCTCACGATGCTCGCTTTCACAGCATTCTTCTTCTGTGTGTCTTCGGTATCCCCCAACCTGAATGTCGGCCAACCGTTGTCCATGCTGGTCATTACTTTCATCGTTCTGTACGCTGGTTTTGTGATCAGTGAGCCACAAATGCCTCGTTTCTTCGTGTGGATCTACTGGATCGACCCCATTTCGTGGTGCATTCGCGCGCTGGCTATCAACGAGTACAGCCGTGCCAAGTATGATGTTGAGATCTTTGACGGTATCAATTACATGGAGCGATACGGGATGAAGATGGGCGAATACTCACTCGATCTGGTCGGTTTCCTTCCGGGAATAAGTGGATCGTGTTTGCTTTTCACTTCATCGTCGGGATCTACGCCCTGTGCATGGTGCTCTCGTATCTTACCCTCAGTACTATCGATTTGAAGCGCCCGAGCAAATTGGTCTCGCGGGAGGCAGTGATGAAAAAAACAGTTCGACTTCAACCGATTCTTCCTCTCCTGAGGATGTCTACGTGCTGACAAACACACCGCGCGGGGATTCAGTTGTGCCGGAGCTGAAGCCGAGGAAGCAGAGCAAGTATGTGCCGGTGACGCTCGCGTTCAAGGACTTGTGGTACACAGTGCCAAGCCCTGAGAATGCGAAAGAAGGCCTCGATCTACTCAAAGGCGTCAGCGGCTACGCGCTCCCAGGGACAATCACAGCGCTCATAGGTAGTTCAGGCGCTGGTAAGACGACTCTGATGGATGTGATCGCTGGCCGCAAGACTGGCGGCAAAATCCGTGGTCAGATCCTTCTCAACGGCTACGAGGCTACGCCACTGGCTATCCAGCGAAGCACTGGGTACTGCGAGCAGATGGACATCCATTCAGGAGCGTCGACGTTCCGAGAGGCATTGACATTCAGTGCATTCCTGCGTCAGGGCGATGAGGTTCCAGACAGCGACAAGTACGACTGGGTCGATGAATGCCTTGATCTACTCGACTTGCGTCCAATCGCTGACAAAATCGTCCGTGGTAGCTCGGTCGAGCAGATGAAGCGTCTTACGATCGGTGTGGAACTCGCTGCTCAACCCAGCGTGCTGTACCTGGACGAGCCAACGAGTGGTCTTGACGCGCGGTCGGCGAAGATCATCATGGACAGTGTGCGCAAAGTAGCCGACACGGGACGCACGGTGGTCTGTACGATTCACCAGCCGTCAGCGGAAGTTTTCCAGGTCTTCGACAGCCTTCTGCTTCTCAAGCGCGGTGGCTACACTGTCTACTTTGGTGATCTGGGCAAGAACGCGTGCGAATTGGTCAACTACATCCAGTCAATCGATGGCGTGAGTCCACTTCCACAGGGCTACAATGCTGCCACATGAATGCTGGAAGTTATCGGTGCCGGCGTGGGCAATGCCATCACCAACGAGACCGAGTTTGTGGGGGTGTTTGAAAAGAGCGAGAAGAAGGCGCTGATGCTTCACAACCTCAACCGCCCTGGGATCGCGCTTCTGGATCCGTCCATTCCTCCACTCGCCTTCGCTAGTAAGAGAGCGGTATCCCACTCGACCCAGGCCAAGTTCGTGCTGCGACGATTCTTTGACTTGTACTGGCGCACGGCATCGAACAACCTCACGCGTTTTGGCATCCACGTGTTCTTGGCGGTGATTTTATGGTCTGTCGTACTCGAGTAGTGACTACACGACGTACCAAGGCATCAATGGAGGCATTGGAATGATCTTCATGACGACGCTCTTCCTTGGTATGGTGTCGTTCAATAGCATCATCCCAGTGATCGGTGATGAGCGTCCTTCTTACTATCGCGAGCGAGCGAGGCAGACGTACAGTGCTTTGTGGTATTTTATGGGCGGGACGATTGCTGAAATCCCATACGTGGCCGTGTGCACGTTCGTGTTTACCGCCATCTTGTTCCCGATTGTCGGCTTCACTGGTGTGCACGAATTCTTCTTGTACTGGCTCAACACGGCGCTTATGATGTTGTTCATGGTGTACGCCGGCATGTTCCTAGCGTACGCACTTCCGAGTGTCGAAGCCGCGACCATCATCGGAGTGCTGCTCAACTCGATCTTCTTCCTTTTCATGGGCTTCAACCCGCCGGCAGAGGCCACCCCGAAGGCATACAACTGGCTCTACCAGATCACACCACAGCGATACACCCTCGAAGCACTCGTCGCAATAGTATTCGGCAACTGCCCGAGCGACAACTCGGATCCGAGCCGCACCGCCTGCGTTGTCATGGCCAACTTGCCACCTACGGTTGACCCCGGCCTGTCGATTGCACAGTATGTAGACACTGTGTTTCACATGAGCTATGACCACCTCTGGCGAAACTTCTTCATCATCCTCGTGGCCACAGTCGTCTTCAGTGTCCTCGCGCTCGTGTCACTGCGCTTCATCAACCACCAGAAGAGATAAAACTCGCTCTGTCCTCGATTCATTTTAATTCATGTCACTCCATTGCATTCTACATAGTCCATATCCACACTTCTAGTCACATCTCTTGTAGCTGCCAAGGAAAGCACTCCAATCAAGTACTTCAACGACGAAGTACTTCAAGCAGCCTCAATAATTTATAAATACATAAATGTCACTGCAAGACATCTGCCGACGATTTCGGAACTCATTCCGGAGAAGTATGATAATATCTCCGAGTCATGATCCTTCCTGGGTGTCCCTGAGCTCGGGTTTTTATGTGGTGCACGCCTCAGCATCTTCGACTTACCTACTACGACGTGCTTGTGAAGTAGTACAGTAGTATTGGTGTACAGTAGGACATTTGTACCGTGGATCTTCTCGCATCTTGGCGTTGATCTTTGTTGAAGAAGTGTTTTCTATTACTTTTTGAGCTTAGCGACGCCACCTTCTCGTGTGCTTGCGACTCGTGCACATGATACGATGGAATAGCCTGCTTGGATATGCAGTGGAATGGTACTTTGGCTTGAACTGGAATACAGGAACAGAGTCAACGTGAGGCAGCAGGGCGGCCTTAGCCGAAGATCGAGTGGTCAGGCGTCTCGACGTAGACCCAGAAGCACAACACAACGAGCACGATCGCAAGCGAGAAATTGCCGACGATGTTGCCGTGGTCCGTGAGACTCTTGTGGCTCCAGCCAAAGTACGTCTGGATGGTCATACGCACCATCGGACCAAGCTGACTGGCCGTGAACATGCCAAGGAAGATCGACGCGAACAGCAGCGGCGTGCCATGCGTCGTCTCGGCGTTGTTGTAGCCCGTGAAGAAACGCACAATGGCCCAGAGCACACCGAACACCATCGTGAAGAAGACGAGGATGTTGGGAATCTCCATGCTGCTGTTACCACCAAGGGCACCAGTGTTGGCCCACGACGCTTCCTTGTCTGTAATCTTCCAGTAGATAGCCTCAAACACTGCGAGCGTGTGCACGAACGCGTACGAGAACCATGTCTGCTGACTGCGCAACACATCACCGTTGTCGACCGTACGGTTCGACAGCGCCGACAGCACACTCTGCGCAACGATCTTGGGGACCAGCGCCATGAGCAGACGCAAACCGGACGTGTAGATTGGGGCGTTGCCACTGTACAGGAAGTAGGCCGTGACGTAGAAGAAGAAGATGGCAGGGAAGGAGCCGATCGGGTACACCGTCAGGTTCATGTAGAACACCCACCGCATGAAGCGGTTGAATTTGCGTGGCTGTGGCAGCTCAACATGCGGAGGCACCCACTCAGGGTCCACCAAGGAGCGCTTCTTGCGGAGGAAGATCTGGAAGTTACCTTTGGCCCAACGCTTACGCTGAGCGAGAGCCGCGGACACCGTCTCCGGCACAGCACCCTCAGCTAGACGAATACGCTCGCTCTCTTCACCTTCCACGTCCTTACGGAAGTAGAAGCCCTTCCAGCCCTTGTCAATCATCATCTTACCAGTGTAGGCATCCTCCGTCAGCGAGCCGTACTGAATACCGCACACCGAGTCAAGCGCTTCACGTCGGAAAATCGCGTTCGTACCAGCGAACGACGCACACTCGTAGCCATCCATACCAGTCTGAGCGGAATCGAAGAACGTCGAGTTACGGTGGCCACACGGATCGCCAAGGCGCAGCTGAAGACAGTCCTCAAAGTACTGTGGGGTCTGCACGTAACCCACCTGGTTCACCGACACGTGGTCCGAGTAGTCATCCGCACTGACGTCGACAAGCTGAGCCGAGTCGCGGTGCGTGGCCTGCTTGTTGCACTGCTTGCAGACGCCGCTCTTGGCATTAACCTTGGCGCCACACGTGTTACAGATGATCTTCTCCATGACAGTGTTCTGTGCCTGACGACGGTGCAAACTCGACTTGACGTGGGCCGAGACCTTGAAGCAGTCCTTGGAGCAGTACGAGATCTCCCGCTCCGGCACACCGGCACTCTGACACATGGAACAGCAGATCTTACCAATGTCACTGCAGCCAGGGGCACAGCAGCGCACGACCTTGGCGTTCTTGGGTTCGTCGAAGAAGAACGGCAGCGTCGCCTGGAGGAACATCGGGTGTGGCTTCATGTCATTGTCGAGGATGACACAGTAGCGAGCGCACGCGCCTTCGTTGTACAGCACGTTGTTGATGTTACCAGCCTTACTGTGGTGCACTGGCGGCTTGATACGGCCGACGAAGCTGACCTTGGGGAAGCCGAGCGCCACGTAGTCGTAGTCATCACGCACGGAGCCAACAGCACAGTCCATACGTGCCATGACGCGCGGGTTGGCGTTCGTCGGCATCTTGACATGCGTGTGCTGCTTGCGCCACTCGTCCACTTCGATGTCGTCAGACTCACACACCCGCTCGAACATGAACTGTGCCACTTCGCGACGCACATCACCAGCGTCCTCAATCACTCCACGGTTGATACCGACCTTGGGCACCGAGGCGCCAGGTTCCCACTTGGACTTGCAGTAGCCATCATCACAGATCCATATGTGGTACAAATGCGGCGGGTAGTCGAGCGCCATGATCTTCTCGAGTGTCGCGATCGTGTCCTCAGCAGGCTCGGCGTAGTGACACAAGAGGATGTCGACCGTCGGCCACTTGGATGGAGGAAAATGCGGCTTAAAGTCACGCAAGTACTGTGCACCACGACGCACAGGCTTCCACATGCCCAAGTAGTACAAGAAGCCGAGCACGATGGAAATGAACTCGGCCAAGTAGAAGAGGAAGTACGAGACCCAGTGCGCGATCACCGGCTCGCGGAAACACTGCACTTCCTTGATACCAGCGGACCAACGGTACCACTCGGGTGGGTCCCACACGCCGTTGAACGGCTTGGGGCCACACTTGATACCGTCCGCACGCGTGAGCTGCACTGTAGCACAGTCCGCTGTCTTGTACTTGATGTCACACGGCTCAATACCGAGTGGGAACCACAATACAATACCCGCGAGTTCGATCAGCGCCGTGATGACGAAGATGATGTACCAGAGGCGGTAGCTGAAGCGGCCCTTCATCTCGTACGACCGCACGTTGGGCAGTTCTCGCTTGACAACGTTGCCTGTGCCCGAGCTCATGATCGTGAACTCGAGCGCGTCGAACCACATGGTAAAGTCGTTCTCGGTCTCGGGACACAGCAGCCAGACACGGTGGCGTGTGTGGATCGCAATGCCACGCGCCGGCAGATCGAGACGCTCGCTCTGCTCGAGCTTGAACGCGTCTCGCAGGTCAATCGCGCCGACGACCAGCTCGCCATTCCGTGAGCCAAAGTACTTGCGGCAATCGACAAAGTCATGGAAGTAGTAGATCTTGTTGTTCTCCAATGCAAAGTAGCGCTTGCGCCACGACTTGGCCACGGGGCCCTTGAACTTGCGCGTGCCCTGCTTGTGCATCCATCCATGGACCGTAATGCGGCCGAGCGCCTCGGCTTCCTCGGCCTTGGTGAGCTCTGTGATGGCCTTCTGCGTGTCGTCCATGGTGGACATGCCCTTGTGGAGCTGCGGACGGGGCTGCGTGGCGGCGCCAATGGTGTCGTTGTAACGCGCCTGATCGCTCATGAGGAGCCCCGCCTGAGGCGTCTCATTCGGGTAGTACGCGTCATCCTCAGGGATACGCGCGCCACCCTGGGGAGGCTGCCGATACGCCATGGTGCTCTTGGCTCCTACGTCACTAGTGGCCAATATCGGTCCCAAGGGGAAACGCGCTTTGTTGGTGTTGGGAGCCAACACACGAAAACGCGGCGAGTCGGCGGTGGGTGGGGGAACGGGGGAACGCACGAGAAGGGGTAGGGCCAGAGAGAGTGGCGATCCAGCCAGCAACAGACAGAGACATTCAGAAGGGGCTGCGGGTATAAACTTCCATGAGATATGGGGGGAAAATAAATGTATTGGAAAGGACGTAAGAAGATGCAGTCAGGGTGAGAAGTATGGGTTGTGGGAGGAAGATCCAGGTGGAGTGGGTAGGGGTGGCGCCACTCAAGAAATTCCAAAACCGCACCCATAGTCACAGAGTGTGATTGTGACGTGCTGGAGCGTCGCAATGCATTTTTGTGCTGACGCGGACACATACTGGTACAACACTAACACAGAAACCGAGATCTGATACCGGTTTTCGGCTACTCAACCGGTTTCAAGCAAAGTCGAAGTTACTGAGATAGCAGGAACAAAGCTGACGCTGGTCAAGGTGAACTCAAAATTGCTATGAACATGTACACACAGTGCCTAGATGCTACTACTAGTACACTCTACGAGTGGCTTAGTACTGCGAGTAGGACTCCTGGGCCTTGGCAGCCTGCGAGCGACGGTAGATCACAGCACCCGTGACAACGCAGGCCACACCGGCGACGGCCGCGACGGCGCCGACGACAGTGCCCGAAGAGACCGAGCTGCTCTCAGTACCATCCGCCGCAGCCAGCAACGAGAGGTTGATGGTGTCGTCACCCTCGAGCTGAGCCGTGCCGTTGCCAGGGAGCGTCTGGTTGCCAGCGTTGGTGTTGTTGCCTGGCTGGGTTGGGATTGGTGGGGTAGTGGTCTTTGGTGGTGCCGTAGTTGGCTTGGTAGGGTCAGTTGGCTTGGTGGTGACTGGCGTGACTGGCTTCGTCGTGGCTGGAGTAGCAGGCTTCGTGGTACCTGGAGCGGTAGTAGCTGGGGTGGCTGGCTTGGTCGTGGCCGGGGTACCCGTCGATGGCTTGCCAGGGACAGTGGCGGCTGGGGTGGCACCAGGCGCGCCTGGAGTCTTCACCTTGTCTCCGAGGCCCTCGAGAACACAGCCCCAGGCGCCCGTCTTGATCTTACGGCAGACTGCGTCGACAGGAGCCACGCAGTTCTCCTTGCCGTTGTAGCTCGGCAGGTACGTCCAGCAGTCGTCAACGGCGACGTCGCCCTTTTTTGGGCACTTGGTGCCGGCTGGGTTCGCGCCACTGCCGCTGCAGATTGGGCCTTCAATGCAGTACGTTGCGTCGTGCTCAACACTGACCTCCCAGCACTTGCCAGTGGAGGTGGTGGTGGCGGCCGGGGTAGGAGCTGGGCCAGTCTTCGTGGCGGCAGGCGTTGGGGCCGGAGCAGTCGTGGTGGCAGCAGGCGTTGGAGCTGGGGCGGCCGAGGCGACAGCGAGCGAGGCAACGGCGAGGAGCGTGACGAAGGTCTTCATGATGGTTGAGAGATGTGTTACTTGTGCTTGGTCAAGTGACTGGACGTTTGATCGCTGGATCAAATTGGAAAGTGAGGACCTCCCAAGCCCAAGCGAGTTGCGAGGCAGAGATACGAACCACTCATCTGCTGTGGCGTTCGACTCCAAGAGAGATACATAGAGAGATGAAGAATCCGCACTTTGGGTACGAGACACGAGGGCTCCTCACGAGCACCACTTCGTGTTGGGCCCTTGGTGATGATGGCAGCATTAGGTGGGAAGGTGGGACGCTTTCGACAAATTTCGTGACGGGGATGGTCAAAACCTGAGACTGAGTCTGAGGATCGCACAAACTGCTATTTTCAATATCTTGAACTACATGCAAGCTCTGTACTTGGTCATCGACGATACTATAGAACTCTATAAATACATACCTTGTTGTAGCTGCTTCTAGGTGATGCTCTGAGTCCGTGAGGGCTGGCGGTCAGGCAGGTGCACGTCATCCATCTCACATTGAAGCTTTGGGCGAGAGATGACATGACATGTGGGACGCGCCAGTAGCCGCGCGAGTCCATGCGCCTGCCTCGTCAGAAACGGAAACTCGGCAAGTTGCTGACTCGCTGTCACTCGAACTGGGTGCATGGTGGCCGAACTCTTGCCACTACATGCAGCATCATGACAGTCGCAATGAGAGTCTGGGTGATGATGCATAATAGTAGATAGCTGCATGTTCAAACGTGTAGGTTCTTGGTGAGGATTCCTCATGTGAGAGGTGGTGTGAACGCATCGTGCCACTCTGTGAGAGTTACGTGAAACCAGTCGAAGGTCACGAGAGTCGGTGTAAGGATTTGACTGAGCCCATCGCCTTCGCGATTCGTGCTCAGGAGCTCACTGCCACACTGTGGTCCACACATGAGCTAGTGTCATATTACAGCCACAAACGCAGCCACGCGATGGATTTGATGTGATGGTCATGCGTCCCAGGGTGGACTCGACAGTGGTGAGGAGCAAAGGCAGCGCCAATCGACGACGCACGAGTCGCAGCTGCTGCTATACCAGAAGCTACTCGCGTTGGGTTCACTGCGCCATACAAAAGAAGTCATCAAACGATAGAGTAGGAGCGCAGGATCATTCGTACAGTATTTCTCCCCGTTAGTGACATGGATTCACAGCTGGGCGCTGTCTCGTCTAATCGAAATGAAGAGGTCGATGAGCTGCTCGCGGGAAGATAGAAAAAA
>KE464413.1:4683-21400 GCA_000387445.2 Pythium aphanidermatum DAOM BR444 | reverse complement strand
TCTTGTCCTAGTGTGTCTTCTCATCTTTGAATGACCAGTGGTTCGGTCGCCGGCCTTCGTTGCGGACCTTGCGGTCGGCTCGCTGCAGTACTTCCAGACGCACTTTCCAGTCCTGCGCGGCATCCAGGTCGTTCGCTGCCAGATACCGCAGATCTTCTCGGTTGCGCGAGTCCGACACGAGGATCTTGTCGTCGGCAATGGGCACCGAATACCCGCTGCGTTCGCGCCCATACACCCAGTACGCTTTGCTACCGAACCGCAGACTCTGGAGCCACGACCCAGTGACCTCGCACACCTCCGTGTTGGTCGCTGTGTTGATGATCGATCCTCGAACGTGGTCCGAAGGCGTCTTGGCTGCAGAGAACATACCCCCCATACCCTTCTTCTCGTCCGGATTGAACTTGAGCTCACACATGAGTCGGTTCTTTTTGTCCTCAAAGATGACGATGCCGCCGAGCTCCACTGTGCGGTCACCCCAGAGAAACCCACCGCTGAGCATCACGGGCAGGTTGTACGAAATGACCGTGCCGTCGTCGAATGCCACGCGGATCGGGCCGCGGTTGTTTTGGATCACGGCATTCGACTTCATGCTGAACGAGCCGTGCCACAAGATGTAGCCGGAGATCGAGTACTTCTTACCAACAAGCTGGAAGTTGCTGATCGGCGGATGGTGGCTCGTGTGTTCACACGACACCTCAGTGCCGTCGTTCAATGCGCTCTGATAAGTCTCCCCGAGAATCGGGTTGAATGGCTTCAGCTGGCCGACACTGTGGTGCATGCCTGCTACAGCAAAGCTCATGACGAGCTTAAACCGCTCCACTGGGTCCACTTGCTCCGCTGCAGCATTCAGGAAAGTGGGGCCGTAGAGAAATAGGTCAACTATTCGCTCCAAATTGGTTCGTGGCTCGAAGATGCGAACAGGGAGGGAGAGACTGACAGTGCCTTTGCCTTCGAGCATCTTAGCTCCGGCTGACTTGATGACATCTTTGAGCACACCGCCTTGCTTCTTCGCGACTTCTTTGTCGATGAGCTTAAGCCCTCCTGTCGGCAGCTGCATCATCCCTTTCATGTACATACTGGGATGGAACTCACTCGAGGCGAACTGCTCGTCACCACCATCTTCGACGTAGGCGACACTGTCTTCGTCTTCTTCGTTGTCTACACTTGCGCGATCTTCATCAAGACTCCCATCGACACCACATTGCTGAGACTGGGAGATGTGTTCCAACAACACTGCCACACACTTGAGCCTCTCAAGAAGAAACTCCTTTGTTGTCTCTTGCGAGACATAGCCCCTCAGCTCCATAGTCGTGACGTAAGTGGCTCGGGTGCGACTGTTACTGACTGGCTCGAGCAACCACCCGCTGAGACCAACGTGAGCTCGCACAACGCCAGTCGAAGGAGGCTTGAGTTCGTTTACGACCGACTTCTCGAGGATCATCACGACTGGCTGCGTGTCCTCACCGTCAGCGTCGAGGATGTCGCTCACAGACGGAGAGCGCTTCTCCATTCCTGCTGATTCTCGAACGTGGCGCAGCAAGAGAAGGTCTCGTGATGAGCAAGCGGCACTGTAGTCCATACTGTTTAGTAGAGCTGCCAGAACCCCTGCCATGACAATGGTGGCGAGCGATGCTTCCCACGAGGGAGCCACAAACGCGCCAACCAGAGAGCCGAGTGCTGCCGCAATGTGAGGCGGGAGACGCGGTTTCGTAGTGCTGATCTGCGGGAACCCGCCTGACAGGTGGATCAACTCGGTGGATTCGTCGAACGAAGCAACGTGGGCCGACTGAGGGAAGTGCACGTCCCAGTCTGCACGCTTGGGGTGGTCCATGATGTACAAGGCCGCGACTTCGGATGCAACAGGGAGCACCACACTGGCTCGTACATACGTCTTGAGCTTATCGACGTCCGTACCGATGCTTTTGAGTACGCCGTCCTCGGCGCCAATGGGGCGGAACAGGAAGGTGTGCCGAGCGGATCCGCGGTTCGTGAGAAGGGCCTCGAGCATGTCGAGACCACTCACGAGCTCGTTCTCCAGTAGGATGCTCGTTGGCTGGTGCTGTGTCTTGCCCCGCGTGACTCGCATCCCGAAATGCGTTGTGCCAGACGTGAGGCGCGCTGCTCTCTTGACGTCAGGACCGATGACTGAGTCGCCCGACACTAGAGAAGCGGTGCGCGGGACGGCGGCGGGCAGTGACTTGACGCGATCTTCCTCCGGCTCCTCGCTGTAGTTAGCGAGCGTCTTGACCGACGCGGCCTTGTCGTTTAAGGGGGCCGGCTTGTCACTGCCAGTCCCAGGGCCTCGCCCACCGAGTTTCGCGACGGCGTTCCGCAGCACCGTAAGCCACGCGTTCACGACCTCCGCATCCTCGGCGGAGAGGCAGTACATGACGCCACTGGTTCCGTCTGTGAGGTAGATGCGCGGCGAGTTCCACGTCTCACTTAGGCCGCCATCTTCCACCGTGCACGTCTCGAGCGGGATGACAGCATTGGGCTTGCGATCCTTGCGACTGATGTAGTAGGAGAGCGTGCGGCCATTGCATACAAACCAGCGGCGCTTCCAGCCCTTGAGGCGCTGACCCTTCTTCTGCAGATAGCCCTCCTTCATGCAGTTGGGGTCGTAGTTGGGCATGGCCGAGATGGGCTGCTTGCGCTCTCGCTGCACACGAAGCAGCATGAGTGGGCGGGTCGCGGCAGTGCGACGAGTGTGGTACGTACGTCATGGTGCACGAGGTCTGTGAGGCGCTGCTGGTAGTCCTGGAGGGCCTGCATGGAGCCGAGGGAGGGGAACTGACGCGTCGCGTCCGCTGTAGCTCGTCGTCGGGCGTCACGTTGTCACGGGCTCGCGTGTCGTTTTGCCCACATGATGAGCTGTAGTAAACAACTGGCACCTCTCATCTAGCAACTCATTCGATACATGCATTGTGTGTCTACCCTCATTTGGCAACTGTTGGTCTGTGGTTGAAGCCGCTCGCCGGTGCGACCTTCCACGGAGAGCCAGCAAAGGACACGGCAAAGGCCCACAATCGAGAGATCACGCGACGGCATGAGCGCCACGTACCAGGTATGTGCGCAGAGGAGGACGAAGAGGACGCAGGCGCTGACGTAGGCCGCACCAGACGCCAGACTCCAAGAAGGAGGAGTTCCGCAAGTACCTCGAGAAGAGCGGCGTCGTGGACGCTCTCACCAAGGTGCTGGTGGGGCTCTATGAAGAGGCGGACAAACCGTCCAACGCCGTCGACTACATCAAGCGCTTCATGGGCGCGCCCACAGGCGTGGATATCGATGCGTTGCGAGCCGAGAACGAAGAGCTCAAGAAGAAGAACGCCGACCTCATCAAGACAATCGAAGAGCTCAACAAACGGGTAAACACAGTAGCGACAGCTGATTTCTGATGCCATGTCGTTGGATGATGCACTGACGCCGACGCGTGTGAGACAGCTAACGACCGACGACGAAGAGGAAGAGTCCTGAAGCATGACACGCGCGAACACACGGCGTGTGACGCGACCCCACGTTGCGCCGAAGTGGCCGGGAAAGCTAATATATTCTGCATTTGATTGCATCTTCGTCACCTGCTGATGGCCTAAATCGTCTAGTTGCCCGTGGTGCACTGCGCCAGGAGCTCCGTGATGTTCTCCTCGATCGAGGTCTTCTGGCGAGTCAAGTAGTTCTTTCGCGCCTGCATCATGCACCACCCCGTCACCTTCCTGTCCCGCAAGAACACTGCAACCTCAGACATACCTCGAGCGACGACAGCTGGTCATCGATCTTGGTAGTTTCCGACTTGAGGCTCGCCGCATTCTCCTGAGCAGTCGTCTGAAGAAACATTTTACCTGCATAAACACCGAATGAGATGCGATGCTAAATACATCGGCATAAGGCACGACGCACCGATGCTCTGGAAGGTGTTCGTGCCCTCTGGGAGCTCAGTGATCTCCTTCTCCACCAGAGAAATACGCTTCTTCTGTCGCTGGAAGGCAGTCAGCTTTGACTCAATCTATTGCAGGCATACTGGCATTAGCACTACATCCTTCGGCACTCAGATAACCTGTGGTCACACACCTGTTCGAGCTCGCGCTGGATGCTCATGAACTGAGGCTGCAGCTCCTGTAGCTCCTTGGCAATCGCTGGCGGGACGGTGCGACCACCCGCAGCAGGGGCAGCCTGCTGGTTCAGGTCGCGCAGCATCTTCTTGATACCTGGCACCTTCTCCGCATCCGACACGGAAGACTGGGCAGCACGCAGCGTCGCGACCGCCTCCGCGTTCTTACCAAGCTGCTTCTGCGCATTGGCGAGACGGTGGTAGCCTGACAGAAAACCTAGTGAGTTTCTCTATATCCGTCGACTACTACCTACTCGTTCCACACCCTTGGCAAAGCCTGGGTTGCGACGCACGCACTCCTTCGCATCAGCCTCAGCCAGTTCCCACTTGCCAGCGGCACCGTAGGCGGCACTGTGCAGTTGATCTAGTTAGGCACCTGCGTCCATGGTCCACAAATCCAAAGAGAAATACGAACCTGCGGTTGGAGTAGTAGATGTGGTTTTCCGGATCGAGTTTGATGGCCTGTTAGGTCGCATCACAGCGTGGTCAGTCTCTGTGCTGTCGTGAACGCCACCAGGTCATTCCGTCCGTACCTCGCTGTAGTGCTCGATGGCCTTGTCGTAGTTCTTCACATTGAACTCCTCGTTGCCGAGTCTGCGCACACCCCGTGAGTCCCTCACTCGGCGACACCTCCACACGCTCTGCACACGCACTGCTTCTGCTCCTCCGCCTGCTCCTTGGCGCTCATCTTGCCTCCGATCCTGCTCGCTTGCTGTCGCCTCCGACCACCATGCTGCAGGATGTCATTAGAGTCACTATCACGGAGTATTAACCGGTTCGTGACGCATCTCAAACCGGTCCGGTTCACGCGTACACGAGCCAGTCCATCTGAGTATGACCTGCCAGCCTCGATGCTTGATGCATTGCACGACAGCATGACGCACATGTGGCGTCTCCACGGCACTCGTGGCACACGACCTCCGCGGCAGCGTGGCGGCACACGGTGCATGCAGCCGCCTGCACCGATACCTTCGTCCACGTTGCCACAGGCGTGAAGAGCCGTCGCTGTAGCCCGTCGGCGTAGCACGCGATGCAGTAGTGCGTGCCAGACTCGTTCCAGCGCCGCGTCGCGAAGTTGAGCTTGCATGTGACACACATGAGGTGGTGCGGTGGTGGCGTCCACGAAGTTTCTAGTGTCTCCTGGTGCATGTAGTATGTGTTCCCGTCATCGTCCACGCGTCGTATCCACGTGGAGGATTCGACAGGGATAAGCGGCTCGTCGGAGCCCATCAGGCGTGGCGGCCGCCGTCGCGCCTCCTGCCTGCTGATGTTGAAATAGACAACGTCACCCGTCGTTGGCTCGATGCGCTTCACGAAGCCCATGCGGATCTTGCTCCGTGCCTCCAACAGGGCGTGGCGGCAGCGGAAGAGCATCTGGATCTTGATGGCGGCGTCATGGCGCCGACGCTCGAGCAGCACCTCACTCGCGCGGTCTCGCAACCGCACGCGGGCCTCTTCAATTCGGCGCGTGATCAGCACCTCACGCGCGATTACTTCGCAGTCTTCCATCACGAGCTCGTCACACATGAACTTCTGCAGCGTCTCGGTGTTGAGATAGAAGGGCTTCGCGTAGCTGCCTCCGTAGTCCTCTAGCCGTAGCTGCCAGCGACACCCCGGCAGCCCGAACGCATGTGGATCTTGTATCAGCGCCTTTTGCACGGTGTTTGGGTCGCGCTCGAAGATCTCGTTCGCCTCTGTCTGCACTGCTTGTGCGCCTTCGGATGTGCGGAACCACTTCAGTGTTGACTCGCGCACTTCGCTGGCAACTCGCCCTTCGATCCGAGTCCATGCTTCATCCATCTCGGCCAGTGCTCGTGACTCCCGTGTTCGCTTGTATTGTGTCCGCTCCTCTTCCTGGAGCTTGAGCTTGCGGTTGGCGTGGACGCGTTCGGTGGCCTCTCGGAACGCCTTCTTCTTCGCCATTTCGATCATCTCGCGCTCTCTCCGCTCCACGGCCGCACTGATCCCATCTTCGATCGCCATCTTAACCTGCTCGGCTGCCTGCCGGCGCTGCTCCTCGATTCCCCAATGTAATTCGCGCTCTAGTTGCATCGCCACACGGACTTCCTTTTGTCGGCGATACACGAACATCCATTCGTTCCACGTATACGTGGCAACTACGAAGTGTCTCGTTATCATTCTGAGCATACGAAAGGGCCCAGCAGTGCCACTCACCCTTGCGATGCCGTCTCGCGATGAACGCGTCCATTCGATCTTTACGAGCAGCCTTCTCCTGCCGCGCGGTCTCTGTAAAGCGCACCAAGCCTCCCCACATGCGACTCACAAGGGTCAACTCGTGGTGGACACCACTCCGACGCCATGCGGCGATATGTCTGCCTCAGTCGGACACTGGAAGTGAGCATTGGAGGTCTGAAGGCAAGCTCCGGCCATGGCACGTACATTTGTTGCATGGATCGACAGTAGAGACGCCACGCGCCCAGTGTCCACCGCGTGAGAGCGGCGTTGTGGACAACCTGAGCGTGTTGTAGCCAGCGCCGCATCTCACCTCTACGCCCACGATTCCGGACGAGATTAGTCAGCATCTTGCGCTGACTAACTCGTAAGTAGTGAGCATCACCGCGATGAAGAAGCCTCCGCATCGTAACGAACTCTTTCCATCGAGCCAAACGCGCCCGTGGCTCTCGCAGTCGCCACAACTGGACGGCCGCGACAAGCCGGCAATGACTCTCTTCACGCTCTACTCGCTCCATCGCGTGTCGGTAGATCTCGCGGAAGTAGCCCAAGCGCATATCGTCGGTCAGACGACACCAGCAGAGCTCCTTCAAGAGATGCATCAGCTCTTCTCGCGCCTCTAAAGTCATATCGAGCCAAACGTGAACTCATCGAGATACAACACAGTGAGTTGGGTGTGACTCACCCGCGCGATCTCGCAACTCCGCCACTTTGATCCAGCCTCTGTTCTTCTCCGAGCCAACGACTGGCATAACGTAGGGGGCCATTGCAGCCTCATCCGAACTCCCAGCACACGGTGTCATTAGCATTCGCGACACCTCGGCCACTTTGATAGCCATGTCTCCTGCTGGCTGAGTGGGCAACGAGTACTCGTCCATCCACAACACGAGCATACGCTGCTCGCCGTCCTGCCAGCGATCCAGAACCAACAGCGAACACAGGAGCTCTCGGTAGTCCACGTGCACATCATCCTCTCGAGCGAAGCCCTGCGTCATGCGGCCGAAGGAGCGTAGGATACTCGTCCACGCTGCCTCTGAGTTCACGCAGGACCGGATCGCAGCCGTGAGAGCGGCTTCGAGCTGAGGGGTGGTGGCTTGGGGCCCAACAAACGCCTTGTGGAACTGCGCAGCCACCAGTCGCAGCCAGATCTTCTGTTTGTTCTCACTCACAGACTCGGCGATGGACGCGTAGAGCTCACGGACATGCTGCCAACGGCCGTGGAAGCGGAGTGTGCGCTGCTGCTGGTGCTGCTCTGTGTCGCTAGCGACTGCGTCCTCCCACTGGCGGAGGTGTCCTTCCTCTCTAACGTGCTTCAGTCGCGTCGGTCGTCGTGCAGACGCTGGAAGCTCCCGCTCTTCATTCAGTGGTAGCACCATCTCCACATCTTCGCCTCAAGGCGCCGCCCTGTACAAATTGATAGCGAAACGCCGTCAGTCAGGCTCACACAAGCGGACAAGGAGGTCGATGGAGCAGCAGGCGGATGCCGCAGACGCCCCCGAGCCCGAGCAGCAGCGCGCATTCGGTGCTTTGGCGTATGAGCGTGTGCTCAGCGAACCCGAGTGCCGTAAACTCGAACGCATTCAGCGACGTCTGGCCGCAGCTCTCGATGGGACCGTGCACATGTGGGTGAGAGACGCTCGGCCCTTTGCTCATGGCAAGACAGCTCCCGTCGAACCCATCGCCTTGCGGCTGCACCCATCGCTGCCAGTGGCTGAAGTGAGGGTGCGTGTGAGTCCTCTGCCGCTTTGGCAGTGCTCTCATCTGTTGTCGAGCCTCAGGACATGATTCAGGAGCGCTACGAGCACATGTCCAAGTATCGTGAGGCGGCCGACGGGCCATTAAACATCCTGTTCGAACAGAGCATTTTCGAGGACGGGAAGCTACTGGCAGAGTACTTGGATGCTCCTTCAAAGCGGACTTGGGCCAAGCCATACGCAGGTGAGACTACATAGCTGGGAGTTGTGTACGACGAGGTCCTGATCGCCGAGTCGATATCGTTGCCAGGCATCCTATGGGTCGTACCATTCCGCGCATTGACAAAGCGAAGAGTAGACGCGTGGGTCGGCAAGGCATAGCCCATTGGGAATGCCAAAATCTTACTCTATGTTCAGGTTCTGTGTTGATGCCGCCTGCATAAATACGCCTCCTCGTTCTCACCCCAGCAGGCCTCGCGTCTCGGACTCGGTCTCCTCGTCACTCGAGTTCTCTTCGTCGCTGTCGGCGTATGAACGCCGCTTCTTGCGACTGCTGCGCCGCTTTTTCTTCTTGTCCGAGTCCGGCGACGAGTACGTGGGCCCACCAAAAAGCCGTCCGAGACAAGGGATTAAGTATTCGCAGCGACAGCAGCAGCGATACCAGTAGCTCTCGTCCGCCGCGCGGTCCACGCGCTCTTCCGTGTCGAAGAGGTCGTTCAGCTCAGCAACTTCGACGCGAGCCTTGAGCTCGGGGCCATGAAGCATCTCCTTCACATCGTCGATCATCACGGGTGTGGCGTAGATGTCCAGTGTCCAGCGTGCAATGGGCTTGGCACCTGCTGTTCCATAGATCTCTGCATACAGACAGTAAACCATCGGGTTGACGCCACTGTGATCATAACGTGTCAGTGGGGCTCGACACGAACGCAAGCCAATCAAGCACGCACCGGTAGTGCTTCGTGGCGACCAGACCCTTCTTGAGGCAGTATTCTTTTGGATCGAAGAGCGAGTAGTTGGTGAGCGGTCCTGGCTTGACCACAGGGCAGTCAGGGTCATCCTCGCTCAAGATGTAGGCCATCCAGGCGTCAAGCCACGACGTCTCGATGACGAACCATGCCTCGCCTCTCTTGAGCTCTCGTGTATCGTATCGAAGGACCAGTTCTCGCTCCTGCAGCCAGGAAGCAATACTCAGTGACTTCCTCTCTCTCGCCTCGTTCCTCTTCGCACCATACGACGCCGCTCTTCCGCCAGCGGCCGCCCGAACACCACTGCGCCGGGCCACACCAGCGAGTCACCGCTCTCCAGGTCCATGTCCGTTAGCTCCACGCTGTCGTCGTCGTCATCTGCGTCGCGCGTCGCGCGCGTCGAGCCCCAGAGCTTCATCATGATGCCACAGACGCTTCCAGAAATCAGTTGTGGGGCTACTGGGTTACTATTTCGGTCGCGTAACGTATATACACTAATTGATTACGTATATGAATATGTGATTGGTTGAAAAGACAGTTCCGACGCTGCCAGTGGTGACAAGCACATCAAACGAAAATGGAGGCGACGACGCAGCGGCTGGACGCTCTGGCGATGGACTCGGACGACGACTACGAGTACGACGACCACGAGGACAGCGGCGACGTGGAGCTGGGCTTCGTCAGCAAGATCCAGGCGCCAGCGGACGCCAAGCTGCTGCACGACAGCAGCGACTGGGGCCAATGGGATGGCGGGCTCGTGGGCGGCCAGCCAAAGTGGCTCAACCCGGCCGCCGTGCCATCCACAGAGAGCCTCGCGTGCGACGAGTGCAGCACGCCACTGTCGTTCCTACTGCAGATTTACTGCCCGCTGGACGACGCACCGGACGCGTTCCACCGCAGCCTCTACGTGTTCTGCTGCCGCAAGCCGGGCTGCTCCAAGCAGGGCAGCGGCAAGGTCTTCCGCATGCAGCTGCCACAGACCAACGCGTTCTACCCGGCGACGAGCGGCGTGGAGAACTTCAAGTCAGAGGCCGTGACGCCTGCGCTATGTGCGCTTTGCGGTCAGCGCGCCGTGTTCAAATGCAGTGCGTGCAAAGTCGCCCAGTACTGCTGCAAGGACCACCAGAAGGACCACTGGAGCCACGGACACAAGGAAGACTGTGCCAAGTGGTGCGTGAGGGGGTCTGGTGCTTGGTTCAATGTCACGGCCTCACTAACAGCGCGTGTGTGAACCCCCACAGCCTCGAGTCCAACATGCTGGTCGAATCGGAAGATAACCGTGAGACTCTGCGTGCCAACGGATCCAAATGGATCTTCCCACAGTACGAAGTAGAGATTGAAGGCGAACCAGACGTCGGCGAAGCCGCCAACGAGTAAGTGGCCCTTGAATGTGCTCGACTGCCGTGTGGATTGACTCACGGGAGACACATTGGTGTAGGCATGAAGCGAAACTGATTGAAGAGTTCGAAAGGAGTTGGTGCATCGAAGAGTGCGAGTGGTTGCATTGTATGACTAACGCGTGGTGTGAATGCAGGAAAAGCTGAAGCGGCATCAGGCCCTCGCGACGAAAGCGATCCATTCGCAGACGACGCCGACTTCACGGTGTCTCAGAAAGACCTCAACGAGGCGCTTGGCGCCAACACTGATCAGGACAAGAACTACGTGCGCTTCCTTACGCGCGTGGAGCTTGCGAAAGACCAAGTGCTACGTTACGCGCGCTGGCAGGACGAGAGCGTGCTCTGGGTGCACTCAGAGACGACGATAGAGAACGACGCAGTGCCACCGTGCTCGCGTTGTGGTGGGGTGCGGAAATTCGAGTTCCAGGTGCTGCCCCAGCTATTGTTCTACCTCCAGGTCGATCAGACGAGTTCGTTGGCCCAGATTTCGGAGAAGAGCTGCGAATGGGGCACGCTCGTCGCTTACACGTGTGCTCAGAGCTGTGCCCTGAACGGCGAAACGGCGGAGGAATTCCTCCACTTCCAGGCCCCTAACGCCGGCATGTAGACTTGCAGTGGCCACTCACTATCAATAGATCCCATTCGTTCATCCTGACTGACGTCATCACACCTCCTCAACGTCTGAGGTGAGAGGAGGACACTACTTCCTCATTCTCCATCTCGTCCTCGATGAGCAGCCTCGCGACTAAGAACTTCTCGATGGCAGCACTCGGTATTGCGCGCCTCCGTCCAGTTCAAGACTTTGCACCTGACAGCACAGCAGATCTCTGTCAGCTCACGGCGGGCAACCATGTCATCACTGCGCGTCCGCGCCCAGAACAAGGCATGTCCATGCGGGTTCCTCTTACGTTATAATGACGCTAACGAAGACTGAGCGTAGTTGCTAGGGGCTCTGGGAGCAGCCAAGCCCAGTAAGAATATCCAGTTCGACAATGCCCACGCCAACTTCGACAAGACTCGGAACGATATTGCGGCTCTCGATGCTGCGCTACGGGGCTTCATTGTGTCCATGAAAGGGTTTCACATCTCAGCCCAGGTACTGTTCGGAGCCATCGAAGCCATGGGAGGAGCCCCCGAGAACTCGCCAGAGATGAAGCAGACGGTTGTGGAGCTCAAGAACGCGTTTCTTCACGTCGATGTGAATGCCCTGAACGACTCAGTCAAGAGGTTCGAGAATCGTGTGATGCGACCGACTAGTGGCTGGCTCGGCCGCGCGGCGGGTCTTGAGAATCAAGTGACGACCTATAACGAAGAGAAGCTCATGTACGACCACTACACACGAAAAGTGATGGCGCTGCGGGAAGCAAGAGACAAACGCGCTGCCGCAGGGAAGAGTGAGAAGCCGAAAGACATGGAGAAGCTCGTGCGCAACGAACAGAAGCTAGCAGCAGCCACCAACGCGTATGCCAAGATCTCCGAGGCGACCATCACGAATCTGCGCGAGTTCGTAAACGCTAGGGAATCCACTCTGGCTCCCATCGTGCAGCGTGTTCTTGACTTCCGAGTGCATTATGCCGCCCGAGTCTTCGATGAATCCAAGCTTATGCAGAAGATGATTCGCAGTGACTCGGCCTTTGACAGCGTGCTCGGAGCACTCGAAGCATTCGTCGCCCAAGTGACTGGGACGACTGCTGCGAAGGATGACGCCTCCCCGGCCTACAACACCATGGTGACAGCAGAACCGGAACCTCCTGTGCAAGCGATCTCGTTCGCAAGCTTCGTCGGTGAGACTCCGCCTGCCCCAGTAGCCAAATCGATCGACCAGGACTTGTGGAGCACTGATATGCCTCGGCTGCCCACCCCACGAACAACAAGCGGAGGCGGTTCCACTGCTCTGGGTCAGTCGTCAATCCCCATGGCTGTCCCCGTGGAGGGTTCGTCCGGACAAGGGTGCTCGCTCGACGTCTCGTCTCCACCACTGTCTCCAACCTTAGCTTTCCACACAGCGCCTGTGCAGCCACTTCCAACCAGCTCACCTTCAGCCCCATCATCTCCCAGCTTTACACCGTGGGATGACATCTCCCCACCGCCACCACCGATCAAGGTACCAGACAGCGCAGTTCAACACCAATTCCACACTTCCCCTGCGAGTCCTGCACAGTCGTCTGCCTCGACATCTGCGTTTGGCTGGGGTGCCTTTAACGATCTCGGTACGAGCACCGACTTCCAGACCATGCACGCCCAACATGCCACACACTGAGAGACTTCACCCCTGTATTGAGATATAAAAGTCATATGCGTCTTCCTAGTTGATCGAGTCTGTCAGGCGCTGTTGGCGGACGGCGCGCAGCTCTTCGTTGGTGCGAAGGTACTTCTCGCTCTGCATCTCGGAGAGCCGTGATACTGCGCGCTTGAATGCAATCTTAAGATCCTGAAGCGAGCACAGATTGTTCACTTGGAGTCCCGCCATCTTCGCGGGGTTGAATGCTCCAACAGGAGAATCCCACGAGCTGGCGGCCGGGATGCCTTGCTTCTCGCTCTCTTCTAACTGCTTTTTCTTGGAAGCCTCTGACTCGGCCAGCACTTCAGCCTGACCCTGCAAAGGAGTGTCATCAAACTGAAAGATATGGGCTCGTGGACATTCAGCTGAGCAGATCAAACGAGTGCGATGCTCATACAGCTCATCAATCAGCAAAATGAAGCGTCTCGCTTGGTCATGTGACTTCATCTGAAGCTGCGGCACGCCCTTCAGGACGACGGTGTGGAAGTGTTCACATAAAGCCTTGTAGTCGGCGGCGCCCTTCTCAGTATTACAGAGTTCATTGAACGAAACAATCGCCACTCCGTCCCTGGTCGCGGCCACGTCAAGATGGCGGCCCATCATGACAGGCACACGCAGTGTGTCCACTGACTCTGTTCCGGTCACCTCTTCAATAAGTGAGTCAAGGGCGGCGTCAACATCTCGCGAGAGAGGGTGGAAGAACAACTGCTGTCCAAACGGCTCCGAGCGCGCTCGGTAGTCGACAAGAGAGTCCATGTCAACTACCTTGGTGTGGGCTGCGAGCTGCTGTAGGAACGGCAGGAAGTACTCGCGGTTGGTGCCGTCCTTGTATAGTTCCTATAGCCACGGATGATGAGGGAGATGAATGCAACGAGTTTCAAGTAAGCCGTGTACCTGTGGGGGCGTATTGGACGTTGCGACCATCACACCGCCGCGACTGAAAAAGACCGCAAAGAGCTTACGCATGATCATGGCGTCGGCGATGTCGGTCACCTGGAACTCATCGAAGCACAGCAGATGCGTCTCCTGAACAAGCTCTTCCGCGACGATGGTGATCGCGTCACGCGTTGGGTCGAGCACGATATTGCGCTGACGACCGTAGAGATCCAGGTGCTGCTTCTTGACGCGCTGCAGCCGCTGGTGTACGTCCAACATGAACTTGTTGAAGTGCACGCGGCGCTTGCGTGTCAAGTGCACGTGCTCGAAGAACAAGTCCATGAGCATTGACTTGCCTGTGCCGACGTGGCCGTGGACGTACAGCCCACGAGGCACCATCACGCTTGGTTTCTCTGGCTCCTCCTTTTCTGCTGCTTCATCCTGCTGTTGCTCCTGCTGCTGGGGCTTCTCGAGCACAGGCAGCTCGTAGCCCTGCAGTTGTCGATGCAATTTATCGAGGAACTTGCGGGCGACTCGCCACTGCGCCGCGTCGTACGCCAGCACGCCGCCCTCCACCTGCTCCCTGTAGGCGTCCGACGGCAGTCTCGTCGCAGCTGCATGCAGGCTCGCGCCACGTCTCAGCGCAGGGCGCACGCGCGCCGTCGCCATCAGCAGCGCCATGTGGGCCAGCATGAGGGCGTCGGGTTGTCACGAACGGCTACGTACGTCGGTGAAGGGCTCCGTATAAGTCAACACGAAGTTAACGGTTGGAGTGTCACACCTGCATGGAGCTCACTGGTCTTGGCTCTGCACGATGGACGTTCGGCGCGTGGGCTTCAGAGGCTCTCTGCAGGAGGACTGGAGCATGGTGTGGCAGCAGAGTGACAGGGAGTAGAGCATGGCGGGAGACGAAGGGAAAGGCGGGCGCCAGGCACGAGCTACAGGCTGCAAGCTGCAGACGAACGCCATGACTCACTTCTCGAGACGACTCAGTCTCATGCCATCCTCCTCAGACTCTGACTCGGAGTCCGACGGCGCTCACCACACTCGACAACAGGACGACGAACGAGACGTAGAAGCCGCACCGCAGCCACCACATGAGCGCATGGCAGCCACCTGGACTGGTGCATGGGACTAAAGCGCGCTGTCGTGAAGACACTCGGCCAGCCATGCAGCACCATGACACCTGGTGCACCGAATGGCGACGCTGGTGACTCGCTCCAAGTCCACTGACTGATTGCCGTCCATCTTAGATCAGTTGACTCTTCCTATGTCTCCTACAGCATGCACTGAGAGAGCGTCGTCTGAGTCGCGTGACGGTCTCTGCTCATGGTGATTACACACAGCCCGGCTTCCTGCGCTCTCTGTCTCCGGCGTCGTGATGACTCGATGCACGCGCGCGTCGCCGTCGTGGCTCTGCGCTCCAGCTGCTTTCCTGTCACCATCATCAACCCGGCGCGTTCATTCATTCCAGATTTTGGACGCATCGTGTCGCAGCGTAAGAAGCCATTCCGTCGCTCCCTCTGTCGAGTCCAGTCCGACACTGCGACACCCGCCCCCACCACTCGGTCGCGTATTTGCCAACTCGCCATGGCGCCTGCGATCAACCGAGCGCCGTCCGCCGTCTCCTCGTCCTCAACCGACTCGGAACGCTACTTGTCGCTGCAGCGCAACTCGCGCTCGACCAACGGCCGCAGTAAGCGCAGCGTCAACATCGGAGACGAGCGCCTCGTCGAGGTAGCAGACAACACGGAGAGAGCCATCCACTGGGCCGAGATTCTCAAGAAGCCGACCCAAGCTGACGCCGACGACCCGACGAGCTGGAAATGGCTCGACAACTTTGGACAGTTCGCCCTCTTCTCTAGACAGGAGCCACACCGCTTCTCCGTGCTGGCAAGCGGCGCTGTGATGTGCACTGTCCCCGAGATCGTGCATCTTCTGCATGCCCCCACTGCCGAGTTGTACCTTAGTCACATGGAGGCACTCTATGGCGAGGAGTTCAAGGATGGCGCGTACGCTCACCACGTAGATCTGCGAGGCCTGGAAGAAGACGGCATCAAGCACCATACAGACATGATCGACTTGTCAGTCAAATCGGCTATCTTCGGCAATGATGAAAAGTGGTGCTTTGTTGACGCTGCCTATCGCCGCCAGGGAGGTTCGAGCTACGAGAAGATCTCGACGACGCTCGAGCCACGTGACGTCGAGAGCAGTCACCGCAGCGAGACGAGCTTCCACAACAACAAGCACCTGTACAACATCACCACGGCATTCCTGGTGCAGCCTGAAGTTGACCACCACTCCTCTCGCCACGGCAAGTCCCGGTCGTGGAAGCAGACGCGTGTCTACTTCTACGGAGAACTGACACTACCTGAGGACGCCAAGCCAGGATCGTTCGACAGAACCACCAGGCTACGTCTCCTTACAATGGCGAGATGTTGCGACCGCCTCACTGAGCTTGTGCGCCGTCGTCGCCTCGGTCTAGAAGAAATGGTCGAGCACAAGTCTGGCGGTCTCTTCTCCGGCGGCTCGCATCGCTGTGCGTGCTGCAACAAGGGGGTCATGCTTCTCGGCGTCAAGCACTGCCGGGTGTGCGGCCAGACTGTGTGTACTAACTGCTCGCACAAGCACGAGCGCGAAGTCCACGTGAGCGGCAGTCGGCGCATGATGGTGGAAGATGTGCGCGTCTGCGATCGCTGCATGGACCACGTCGACCGCGCGGAGTATCCTGAGCTGAACGACACTGCGTTGTTGAGCCCACCAGTCTTTCTCGAGCCACCTCAGCCCCGTAAGGCGTCCACGAGCGTGCTCAAGGACCTCCTGAATGAGCAGCTTCTTTCAGCCGATTCGAAGGAGCGCAAGGCGTCGGTCATGAGTGTGATCAAGGCGGTGCTTGACCAGGACGACGCACCGCCGTCATCCAGTCGCTACATGGCCCCGCTCGCACGTAGTGCTGCGGGATCCTCAGCCAGCTCGTCCAGATCTGGCGGCGCCGTGCTGCTCACGACGAACGGAGATGGCGATGCTGCCGATGGGCTCAGCAAGTTGGGCCTAAACTGATGGAGACGGCAGCACCAGGTTCTGCGTGGTATTATAGTATAGAGTCCAGGTCCCATTATGAAGCACTACTGTAGTGTGCTCGCGGGGGGCTTTATTCGAAACATAGAATGCATTTATAGAGGTCTTTCATTTCATATTATTACTGT
>KE464412.1:6986-19102 GCA_000387445.2 Pythium aphanidermatum DAOM BR444 | reverse complement strand
AGAATGTCAAGAATGATTGTTGCTGTTAAGTGGAGCTCTTCATGGCGATCCCCCAGAGCCCCCACTGCATCCCTCCACCTCTTCCTCCTCATGCGCCTTCACCAGCTCTCCGTCTCTGCTGTGCTCACTGCATTTGCTGCGCACTGTGCGATAGCATCGCATGCAGTGTCGGCGCCAGCGCCGCTTGTGCGCTGTGGCGCGCAGTCGGTCTTCGAGATGCTCGCGACTCGGTGCATCTGTGCACCGTGCCAACTCTGCCACTTCGACTTCCTGCTCTTAGAGTGCGTGGCTACTCTCAACGACACAAGCGTTGAGCCGAGCAGTGCTGTCTTGCCTTTGACGATTGAGCAGAAGCCGCCGCCACGCTTCGAGCAGCCGTCGCTAGACCCAGTCGAGTGGTTTCTGACTCAAGACGAGATCACGCGGTCTCGAGGAGGAATCCCACGCAGAGGATTTGCAACATTTACAGAAGGCAACAGTGTGGATACCTTCACTACTACCGACAGGTTCTTCGCCTCGGTCTATCGAGACGTGGAGTCGTTGCGGGGCCCAGGGCAGTTGTTTGTGACAGACTGGGAGATCATGAATGTTCCCTTTACTCCGCGCTCACCGGATTTCGAGTTCTCACGCTTCAAGCCTGTGATGCAGAGAGCTATGGATCGAGGCGTGAATGTCAGTGTGCTTGTGTGGACTAATCTGTTCCATCCACACGACATGTCAGTCCTTCAAACTTGGGTGAACGGGCAGGAGCGTGGAACGTGGTTATTTGATGATCGACTGCCATGGTTAACATCGTCGCATCACCAGAAGACACTGGTCATGTCAAGCAGCGATATCCAAATGGCATACGTTGGAGGTATTGACCTCACATGGGATCGATGGGATACACGTTTCCACAACGAGACCAAGCTTCGTCACCAGACCGGGATCACAGGCTACTACGATGGATGGATCGACGCATCACTTCGTCTCCAGGGCCCTGCAGTGGGAGATGTCGCTACCAACTTTGTCGAACGCTGGAATGACGACCAAGTACCTCTCCAAGACTCTATTGAGTTCTCTAATCCGACCACACATGGCAAGATCAAGTCCATCGTCTTGACCAATAGAACGAACGAAACACGTGGGTCAGTCAGCCTACAGATCACACGAACTTTCAGCTGCAAGCAGGGCAACGGAGGCTACGCAACTGCCCCCAAGGGAGAAGTGTCGATCTTCATGGCTCGTCTGAAGGCCATCCGTCAAGCACGCAACTTTGTGTACGTCGAAGACCAGTACTTTATCCATGTACCTCAGCTCCAGGCGGCGCTGCTGGAGGTGCTCCCTCGAATCCACGCCCTTGTGATCGTGACGCAAGACCCGCCCTTCAGTACGTCCGTCGCTGGGTACGAGGTACTGCTTTATCGCATGCTACAGCCACTCCTCACGCAGTTCCCCAACAAAGTGTACGCGTTTGCACCACGCAAGGCCATGGGACTCTACGTCCACAGCAAGGTCCTCATTGTGGACGACGTGTTTCTCTCTGTTGGCTCTGCCAACTGGAACCGTCGTAGCATGACATCCGACTCGGAGATAACTGCCAACGTGGTGGATCGCTCTGTGGACACGAACACTCCTGACGGCATCACGGCTGCCCACCTTGCTCGACAGTTTCGTCTTGAAAAGTTCAGCGAACTGAGCGGCCACATCGTGGACGAGCTGGCCCACCTCACGTTCCTCGAGTCCCTCCAGCTACTGACCACGAGGGCGGCGGACGCGTCTGGTCGCAGTGTGGCCACCCAGCTCCACATCGATCGCTCGCTCTACTTTAGTGCCTACCCGAGCGGCTTTGAGGACCAAGCGGACCCGCAGGACTTGTGTGTGGAGCTGTGACGTGTGCAATTGACTTGGTGTTTGTATACCCGGCCCATTTGCTTTCGATCCGTGAACCTGGTAAACAGTAACCCTACCCTCATCTTTTATCCAATCATCGTTTAATATGTCGGACATTTCGTCCAATCATCAGAAGCATACTGCGCCTGAGATGAGAGTGATGGTCGTAGCTCCCCATGGTGCGACCATGGATCCACCAGGTCATTCCTGCATCCGCCTTAACACGTCTCCATCCTCTGTCTTCTCTATCCCCTCCGCTATGAGTGCATCGCAGACTCCGCCTTCTCCGCCTTCTCCGCCTTCTCCATGGGACGCACATGCTGCAGTGTATGAGCAAGTGTGGGAGCGCTCCACGTCTCTGTGGGGCCGCGACGCATTGGTACTTGGTCGCCTGCTTCCTGGTGCACGCTTCCTGGACGTCGCCTGTGGCTCTGGATCACTCGCGCTTACAGCTGCCAGCATGGGCTTTGATGTTACGGCCACAGATCTGTCTGCGGGGATGATCGCGCGACTCAAGGCCAAGCTCGCGGCTCGATCGGATGCTGCCTCATTGAAGATCGCACCTCGTGTGGTGGACGGACAGACTCTTGAGGGCATTTCAGACGCTACGTTTGATGCTGTAAGCTCCATTTTCGGTATCTTTTTATTCCCGGACCGAGAAGCAGCATGGAAGTCAGCGTGGCGAGTGCTGGTGCCGGGCGGTCGTCTCGTGGCGGCGAGTTGGGATGCCACCAGCGTCAACGTACGCATGGTGCGCTACCTCATGGAAAATGCCAGGGATCGCGTGGCCGCTGGCAGTGACAATCCGATGCAGCAGATGCTGGCCCCGGCGATCAACCGCTCAGTGTTTGCGGACACGTTCAAGGAAGAGCTAGAAGAATGCGGGTTTGTGGACGTACGCGTGCACAAGCTGAGCCATCCAATGTGTTTTACGAGTGGAGAAGAGTTAGTACGCGGTGTCCTGGACAACTCTGCGTTCCTCGCGATGGTGGGTCATAAAGAAGAAACGTCGCTGAAGAAATGCATCCTCGAGTACGCACAACTCGTGCTTGACGGAGTAGATCCATTTGAAGAAGAAGTGAAGACTTCAGCCGATGGTTCACCGGCCGAGGTGCACGCATTGTGGGCGAAACCATTTGCACTCCAAGCGGTCGGCCTCGTAGCTGTCGCCTCGAAGCCCCTTGTATAGAGCACACCATGTGATCTCATTAAGTTGGACCCAGTTGCACTATTACATAACATCGTACGCTTCCGTCAAGAAGTGAACATATACTGTTTGTATCATCAACGGACTCTTCTTCGACGCTCCATTAGCCTTCATTTCACTGATATGTCTGGACGCACGTGAATGGATCACAAGCACCAGCTTCGCATCGGTGATGGCGAAAGTCCTGTGAGGTCCTCCCGGCAATAATGACACTAACTAATATATTATTGGTTGTACCTTAGGTTAGGTTAGGCTAGCTTACGCTATACTCTAGTACCGCATATCATTTTGATTTGTCAATATTCGTCATCTAATTCAGCCAATAAAATGCCTTCGTAGCTCTTCGCGGTCTTGTCGACACGACTGCGTCAACACGTCAGTCGCAATTCCTCCGATCCTGAAGCAGCAATGGCGTCCGCTTCCTCTCCTGCCGCCTCCACGCGCGCCACCATCTCGCGCGAGGCCTCGAGCGCTGCGCACGCCGCTGTGATTGTATGTCGCGTTTTCGGTTTCGTTCCGATCCGTTGTGTTTGGTGAGACTTAGGGTGGTTTACAGGGCAACGAGGCGCTCAAGGGGAAGCTGCTGGGCTCGGGCCCGATCCTCAAGAAGATCGATCAGCTTATCGCTGAGGTCTGCTGGCAGTACGTCAAATATGTGAAGGTGGCGATTCATTATTGGGTTTTGTAACGATCTGACTGGGTTGATGGCGCAGTGTGGCGCACAAGAACGTTGTGACCGTGGCGTTCGACACGTTCCAGTTGCTGCAGCCCATTTTCCATGGTGATTTCGTGCGTCTCGAGGGTCGTGTGTTGAGCGTGAGCAACTCGTCCATTGTGTGTCAAGTTAGTGTGTATCGTCAGGAACTCGCGACGGGCGAGTTCGAGCTCACGCACAACGCTGTCGCGACCTTTGTGGCCATTGACAAGGACGGCCGTCCTAGTGGAGGGCTGCCCATGCTGCACGACCCAGAGAAGCCAGAGGAATGCGAGAGTCTGGCTCAGCTTGCAAACCAGCGAAAGGAACTGAGTGCTCGGTGGCGTCGGAGCCAAGACGAAGTCGGGACGATGCGCCACATCACGCACGCGATGATCCCCAAGACACCAGCGGATGCATCAGCAGTCAAGACGGTGAACATCCGTGATACAGTGGTCGAGACGCGTCATCCGTTCCTTGTCAAGCATGCCAACAACCACTACAACGTCTTCGGCGGCGTTATTCTCGACTGGATGGTACGTCGAAGATACCGATAACATCACGAGGATTTGAACTGACGGGATCGGAAACTATGATTTAAGGACCGGGCAGCACTGCTATGCGCTCGCACCTTCACCAAGAACGAAAATATGGTCACAATCGCGATGAACCGAGTGCACTTTAAGCTCCCGATCCTTTTGAGCGATATTATCAGCATTCGAGCCCGCGTCTGCCGAGTCAAGTATGAACTGGATTTCGATATGCTCATTGATCCATCCTCTAATTGCTCATTTTCGATTATAGGAAATACTCTCTTGAGGTTGAGATTGTCGTGATTCGTCTCCAAGGTCTTGTGGAGAAGGTCTCCCACGCTGGTTACATCGAAGTGCTGAATCTGGAGACTCTAGAGGCTCCGCCACGTCGAAAGGAAATCCGCATGAATGTCACAGCGGACGAAGCTGACCAGGACGGTATGCGTGCGCTTCTCAAGGCGCACAGACGTCAGCTGTTCGAGAAGGAAGACGCTGAGCTGCTGAAAATGCCGCCTATTCCATTGTCCATCTCGAAGAAATTCACACTTCCAGCGCATCTATAAGCTCCAGAGGTGTTCTCAAGATCGAGAGACCTAATGGGGTGTCGATAATTTACATACAGCGGTCTGGCATTTTCTACACAAGAGAAAACCTGCTCTTTTGTCCAGGAAGGGGACGGTAAGTGCTAGTGACGTGCATCTTTATCTCAGCAGAGCTGTCTGAACTTGTTTGGCCCATTGACTGCTCGCCCGACTACCGGTTGAGAATCTCCAAGTGATCCCGGAGTGTCACTATCGTCCTCGGAGGAAACTACATCACACAAAGAATGCATTTATACAGGTGAAACCCAACCAAGAAGCACAAGTAAATCCTGCAGATGAGATATGCGAATTAGTGATTAGAGGTTCTGGGCTATCCGATGATGGCTCAGGTGGTAAGTCTGGTTGCAGCACGCTGACGACCTTCAAAGACGCTTGTCCTCGGGTGACAACGTTCGTTGCAGTCTTCGATACGGTATTACCGGTTCCGTCCCTCACGTAGCCATCTTTGCATGTCGCTTGGCCGCTCGTCCCAAGTTGCAGTGCATATCCGACAGTTGGCTCGGTATCGAAAGCTCTTGGTCCCTCTTAGACAGTATCTCACACTTCATATCGGCCCACCGACCAGCGACATCATGGCCTCCACCGCTGAATCGGCCTTTGCAGCTGTCGCCACTACTGCCGCGGGGCTTTTTACCGGTGGCGCACTCTACATCAATGTCGTCCAACAGCCCGCCATCCACCGTCTCGGCGCTTCGACCACAAGTGCTGTCCGTTCTTCGTTCTTCAGCTCCATGTTCGGATTAGCCGCGCCAATGCAGGCCACGTTAGCGACTATCAGTGGCGTGACGGCGGTGACGGCGGGGTTGATGCAGCGCGATCGCCATTTGTTGGAGCACAACTACAGCAAGCAGTCAACGCTATGGCTTGCAGCAGGCTCCCTCATGATCGCGATTGTGCCGTACACAGTCGGTGTGATGATGAAATTCAACAAGAAGCTCATTGATACGGAGCTGGCTGCTCAACTCGGCGATGAATGGCTTGAGACAAGCCTCAAGAAATGGGCGCGTCTCCACAGTGTCCGCACGGGTATGAGCATAGTCGCGTTCACAGGAATGGTCGTGGCGCTCAATGGTGTTATGGAGCGCGAAGCCAGTGGTCCAAAGGTCATTGTAGCGCTAGATTAAGCAGTGATAATGGTTGATGCCTCTAAACCGAGTCGGCCCGTGTAAGGTTAGCCGCCCGGTGGTCCGAACAGCTCGGTATAGAGCTTTCTACCGGGTGTGAGCACAGCAAACAGCCCGGCAACTGCTGCACCGATGTATGCTCCCCGCATATACTGGCTGTGAGCTCGCCGGTTCTTCTTGCGGATGTGATAGACACCGGCGCCGATGCAGTAGAGTGTGTACGTAGAGAGGCCGTGGATCCAAGAGAAGCCGCCAGTGGAATCTCGGATGCCGAACGAAGAGACACACGCTGTGGCCATTGTAGCCGTCCATACTTTTCCCATCCGCCGATGGAGTGGTGTTCCCTTGCGCAGAGCGAGGATTGTTCCACCGAGAGCGATCACATTCGCTGCAGCGGCAGTGTGGACTAGAGTGATGGGGCTCCAGTGCCTGCTTTGCGGGTCGGTACGACGCACAGAGTCCATGCCGGGGATATTGAGAACTGGGTGGACAGGGCGGAAGAAGTCGAAGGGCGGTGCACGCGTTCTGACCCTCGCCACCATCATTCTCAAATCATTGAGCTGAAGCGGTGGTCAGCTCACTGGCTCACTTGAAGCGACTCTTCCTTATGTCGATGGAGACCGCGAAGTGGTGTTGTGCGATATCATCCGCGAGGATGTGTTTCAGGACCGTCCAGAGAGCTAACTAACGACGCAGAACAACAATAAACTCAACAACAACAGTAGATCCAACGGGCGACTGGCACTTGGACATAGACACACGGAACCTATGATGAGGAGACCTTAGAGAGGCTGTGCCATCTGCAAGCGTGGGCATCATATCCGAACCACATGAGGCGCTGTGCAGGTGACAAGTGACTTGGGCTGATCAGCGATTAACGAGCAGCAGCCACTTTGATGGACGCGAGACAATCAACGTTTTCGGATGGCTGCCTCTTCAGTTCGCTCAGTTCGTGATCGCAGCAGCCAAGGGATCAACAGTGATGAAGCGTGTGGTCCAACACATCGAGCGCTGCGTCGACTCAGTGGCCGGTGGCGCCGATGTGGAGATGATGTTGCAGAGGACGGGGCCTGCAGCTCACGGAGGCAATCTTGGACACTATCGAAGAGCGAGGGGCGATATCGACTGCTCTTGTCCAGCAACACCACACCACCGCGGACGAGGACGCTCGATATCCTCGCGCCTTCTCGCCTCTTGCCGGATTAGAGAAGCACGGCCAGGTCATCCCTCAACGGCGCCACTGTCCTCTCTTGGGCGACGAGCTTACGATCGACTCCTGGTACTACCCTATCGAGCATTTGCTTACCACGCGTACCATGGCCTTAGCCCGTCCTCACCAAACACAACTTCGGCGACTTGTAAATGAGCGAATTGTATCATAGTATGGCGGTTTTAGACGCGAACCTGAGTGGGAATCTCTGTCATGGTGCGTTGCAGCAGCTCGTTCGTGGTGAACATGATAGCGATAGACGGCACAACCTTGATAAAGTTGGGCAGCAGTCCCTTGTACAGTCCTCGTACTCCCTCGGTCTGGACGATCGAGCGAAGCCCTCCCATGGTCGACGTGTACGCGGCACCACCAGCCTGCAGTCCACTGACCTGGAAGCGTCGACGCAGGAGGTCCATCGGATACGCCGCCGTCTGGCCACACGCACCAGCGACCGCTCCACATGCCAGGATGAAGAGCGTGTTCGGGTTGCCGTGGGCGTCGAGCGGGGCGGAAGAACGCAGCGACTCGAACACCATGAAATTGAGTCCGACATACGGCGCCACGCCGAGCACCGTGGGGGACATGCCACGGTACAAGGCAGCCACGCCCTCTGTTCGCGCGATGCCCCGCAGTGCGTCCCAGATGCCGGCGTATTGTGTCGTGGAGAGCCCACCCTGTACGGTCAAGCGCGCACGGACAAAGTCGAGCGGGTATGTGACGAAGACAGAGACGACACCCGCGACCGCACCGCCGAGCAGCTTCTTTATGGGACTCACGCGCGTCTCTCCTTCTGCCAGCAAGAGCGGCTTCATGCGCTCGAATCTACTCCACAACGAGAGTGAGCGCCACGAGACCAGCCACAAGCAGGAATGAAGCCACTGACACGGCGAACTGGATAGCCGTATATGGGAACACACGCGCGCAGTTGGCGCCGTTGCCCTTGAAGTACCCTCGCAGTCCTTCTTCCGCGCCGATGCGACGCAGCGACTGCCACACGCCCTGGTACTTGGTGCTGGACCCCGAGCCACCGCCCTGCTTGAGCACATCCTGGACCTGGTACAGGATCTTCAGGCGCTCAAGTGGCGCCACAGCCGAGCGCGACGCACAGCCAGCGACTACAAAGACACACATACACGTCAGTAGACGGCGAACAGCAGCAGGCGCATGAGGAAGGAGCCCATACTGCCGCCGCAGAGCAGGTTCTGCAGGTCCTTGTCCATCAAGTCGTGTGTCCAGGTGAAGAGCTACGTACGAACAGAGCCAATCATCGGGAGGGAGGCAGTATTTGTTGTCACAGGTTATTGGAACAGGAGAAGACTCGATGATTAGTTCACTCGACTGGCACGAGATTTGATATTTGAGTGTTACCGGTAACATACTGGTTTGAAAGTCCAGTTTGGACGCACAACAATAATATTATTATTGTGAGCAAAGGCACTCAAACTTAACTGTTAAGCGCGATAGTAATCGGGTGTGGTCCACTTCAAAAGCGAACTTAAGCAGTTGACACCAGCAGCTCATCAACGGCCAAGCAACCGCCAAAATGGCCAAGCTGCCGCTGGTGTTCCTGGGCAACGCTGGTGCGTGGCTCTTGTGATGGATGCTATATAGTGGCAAACAGCTGAGTGGATTGGCGATGAAGCACTGCGCCGTGTGTCCAAGCGCGTGGCAGATCCGCGCTCTGCAGGCGTCAAGGCGCTGCTCGCCAATCTGGAAGCGCAAGTGGTGCGTGTGACTGGAGATATGTATGGGCAATCGTTGTTGCTGATGGCTTGTCTGGGCTGCAGCGTAAGGAAGATGGTGTGGGCATTGCCGCCCCACAGCTTGGTCAGAATCAGCGCATTTTCTTGATGTTGAAGGACGTCCCGACGAGTGAAGACGACCTGCCCGGGGATGGGGAAGAGAACAAGTTCGCGTATCAAGAGTGCATCAATCCAGAGATCCTGCAGGCGTCGGAGGAGACGGCAAAGGACTTTGAAGGATGCTTGAGCATCCCTGGATATGTGGGTGTGGTGCGCCGCGCCCTCAAGATTGATGTGCAGTTCACGGATGCGCTTGGCGCCACGCACCGAAAGACGCTCACTGACTTCCCTGCACGCATCTTCCAGCATGAGCTGGACCACCTCGATGGCGTGCTGTACATTGACCGCATGGAAAAGGACACGCTGATCCACGACGACGAGTTCCGCAAGCTGGAGCGAAGCGACTACATCAAACTATTACGCGATTAAATGGCAGAAGGAGCTACACCACGTCTTTGCCTAAGAACGCCTCCGCCTCGACGTCGTATGGATCATCGCGCGAGGACGCTCTCCGCTTCTTATTTGGTGATTGTATGAGCAGGAGGTTGAGCGGTGGCACGTAGATGGCCAGCCCAAGCGCGATCGAGGTGCTGCCAAAAAGCACGAACCCAATAAACCACACCACGCGCCACGGCGTCTTGTAGAACGCGTAGCCATTCCAGACGTTTTCCATGCACTCGAGTCGCGTAGTGAGCGGCGTTATGAACGATGCACCATACTCTGCACGAGCCAGGTACTCGGGGTTGCGCGGCAAACTGACATGCGTGTCGAGGAACCAGCCTTCATACTCGCGCAGTGGCATGATCTGGTCATACGGGATCTTCTTGGCGCGGATCGTGCGGTCCTCATTCACGAGATACAGCGGTTGCTGGGTATTCGGGTCGACGCCTTCGCGTCGGTAGAGCCAAATATCAGCATGCGAGCCTACGAGCTCTTCGTTGAGATAGATCTGAATAAGCTCACGATCCTGCCAGTAGACGAAATGCACGCCGAGATGTAACTCCATCGTCGCGTCCAGTCGCGCCTGCCGAGTAAAGTTTGCCACACTCCCAAAGCGAGCGAGGAACGCAGTCTTCTCCATCGCGATGTCCGAGTCCGTGTCACCCACGGGGATGCGCTTGGCGCCACGCAGCACGAACAGAGTGTTGCCGAACATGACCCAATAGGGCGCTTGTTGCCGCGCGCAGAACTCATAGAGCCACCGCGCCAACGAATCTATCTCAAACTGGAACACGGCACTATTGGGGCAGTCGCGTGTGTGATACACCTCCAGCGCCACGCCGAGCACGCCCAATGTAGTCGCGATGACTAACAGACTCCACAGTACAGCCGCACGCCGAGGCGGACTGGCGCACAGCAGCGGCAGGCGACGCCACCATGAGGGATGTGCGAGTGCAGCCACGCCGCAGACCGCTACGCCTGCGAGCAGCAGCGGCAGGTTGGAGCTCGCGACGCTGGACGGCAGCAGCACCGTCATGTCGATCAAGGGTGATGACGAGGAGCTACACTAAGAACCGGAGGATGAGCCTATGCAACGTATATAGCCTATCGCAGTACGTGTAAATTATACGTTGGTTTTCTTACAGTGGACATACGTAATTTATCCAGAGTCCAGTGCCAGACTGACTGGGGACGACATTGGACGTGTCCGAAAGCTTACCGACCAAGACGGACAGGAAGCTGAATGACGAGCACCAATGTCGAAGGGGAGAAGGAGACCGAGATGACGAGCTAGACGCACGCGAGCTTGGTGTCGCAGCTGCTGAGGCAGATGCAGAAGGCCTGGAACGGCGACAGCGGCCACTGGAAGTCCATGGTGAACATGTCGTCAGCCACACGGCCAAACTGGAGAATGTTACCCATGGATGGGTCGTCCGAGTTGATCAACTGGAAGTTCTTGACCGAAGCCATTGAAACACGACCGCCAAAGTCCAGGCAGTACGCACCGAGATCCTCACGGAAGACTGGCTCGCGGTTGGTGAACTTCATAAGATCTCGAAGATCACCGCTCTGCAGACGCGTAACAAGGCGGTCCTGACGGCTCATGGGTCGTACGATCTTGGACGATACACCGTTCTCATCCACAGCTGGAACCACGACACGCATCTTGCGTGGGCCAACACTTGTACGGTTGGGCTCGTACGTCACGCAGCCTAGCTCTTCTCGGATCTGTAGCACATTCTGTACCATGTCCTCCGAGTTGACAGCGTCCTGGATCTTGGCTAGCTTCTGCGGGTCTCGACCGTTGTCATACATGGTGAAGCAAGTGCCAAGGAAGTTGGAGCCCATGCGGCCAATTCGATGGCCGTCCGTGCATTCCTTGTCTGTGTGAATAGTATAGTTGGCCGTCATGTTGGATCGTACCTGGCGACGAGATGATAGCAGAAATTTGTCTTCTTCCTGCGTGCCGATCTGGCCTTGCAGGTAGAGCTCATACCCATACTGCTTGAACATACCGCGGTAGATCTGCTTCACATAGCAGCGGATGATACCAGCGTCCAGTGGTACGGGCTGGAGAGCAACCTTGCCGATATCCTGAATCTCAAGCTTCTGAAGTGGCTGCAGGACGAGCGGGTCGCATGGGCCACGGCACAGCGGACAGCTACCAGACTGCCCCAGCCAGGCCATAATGCATCGGTAGTGCACGAACGCGCCCGTGCAGCTTCCAGTACACGGTAATGGGTAGGCCTTGCGACGAGCCGAGAACTCATCCATACAAATCAGACAGCCATCGTCCGAGTTGAGTGGAGAGCCTGTATCCTTGTCGTGGCTCTCATGCGCATCGGTCGGTGTGCGCTTGGTCACTGGCTGGCTATTGCCCACGTCCGTCGACGGCTCCTCCTTCTGCTCGTCATCGATCGAGATCTGAATGCGCTCGAGCTGTCGTTCCACCCTCTCGCTCTCACCAAAGCCTTGCGGTTGCTGGCTTGCGCGTCTCCGTGGCGAGAAAGTCGCGAGCGACGGCGTCGCGTCCTCGAAGGCTCGAGGCGAGTGATGCACAGCACGAGGAGACAGGCTGTGGCGTCGCGCCGCGCTGCCTTCCGGCGACATGGCCCGCGTCAGCGACTGCTC